>QVRM01006135.1:0-92500 GCA_003439945.1 Dermanyssus gallinae
CCTCGCCTTGCGCAAGAACACCGAGATGTGCGCGCCACTTACAGACACTACTAGTAGAGCGAACCCGTGGCTGCATTGCGACGACTACTACGCATACGACGAGAGCACGCCAATAAAATTTAGCACCTCAATGAGAACGCGGTCACGTTCTGTGGCTGTTGTGATTCGCTATGTCGAATCTGCAGCCTACTTCGTATATCCCCGGAAACTTTATCCCTACCCTCGACGCCACCGGGACGCTCGCTTCGCGACGCGTCACGATCTTAGGTCGGTCGGTCGTCGGGCTGTCCGTCTGTCTGTCTGTTTCTAGGGTGCAGTAGGGCCGGCCATTGCCTTTATCTTTTTGGAGGCCGAGACACGGTTAGACATGGCGGCAAAGGCGTGGTGTCGTCTGAGAGTTATTACCGACACGCACGTACGTAAATGATTCAATGGTTAGCAAACAAAAGGACACCTCGAACGCGCGTATAGTACTTAAGAGACGCAACATCATCATCATTATCATCATCATCATCATCATCATCACCATCACCGTCGTCATCTCATAGCTATCTGATGATAACAAACGCAAGAATTCGAACAGTCGACGGTTATTGCTATCGGCGTGTTCCGGCGGCTGCCAACGGCGGTTGAATATCGTATCTCGACCTCCGACTGAACATGCTACCATAGATAGCTTCTCTCTCTCTCGCGCTCTATCAAGTGTGCTTGGGCGTCGCTTGGAGCCTGTTCAGCGCATAGCCCTCTGCTCGGAATGTTGCTGCGTAATGCTACAGCCTACGCTCGGAACCTTTAGCGACCGAACAGCGACGGCCCCAAATAGACGAATGACACACACTACCGTAGAGACTATAAACTGGGGCAGATTTTTTCTTCCATCCACCCGGCATTCCGTTCGTTGATACAGCGTTAAGGCTCGGTTAAATGCGGAACAACTGGTCACGCCGTTGGACACTTCGGAGGCTCTCGCGGCTACGCACAGCGTCAGCTATGGCGGCAGTTTTTACGAATGAGCGAATGATAACCCAGTGATCTAGCATAATCCATTTGTGACGATGATTCAATCATGAAAAAGGAGAGCAGAACAACTGTCTTCCATCAAGTGGGACACCAGTTTGCACATAGTCGATGTTTTACGCATGGACGCAGGTCTGTAATAAATATGCATTTGTTTCATATCAAACTGGTTTATATTTTTGTTTTTTTATATTTACAGCCGTGTTTCAAATATGCGTAAACGCATATATATACAAGTAATACAGACCGACGAGCGCGTCACTCGGCATGAAATGACATCTTAGTCGCGCACTAAGATCTGCCGGCTTTCCGTGTGTTCTAGAACACCCGGGTCTATTCAGGGATGACGGAAAATAACCTGACGGTCTGACTTTGACGCCCTTTGAGCGTGGCCGCATGTAGGTTTGGAACGCAACTGTAACCGACTCATTAGCCCCTTCGATGCAGGTGCGGGCCGAGCAGGTCATGCTCCCAGGTTAGCTGTGGCTAACAAATGTCCAGCGTTGATTATCCGCACAGAGTTGGTCCGTTGGCGTTCGAAACTCGTACGCCCCTCTTATGCTCAAGCTGATTCAGCGCGTAGATAAAAGCCTTAATCTTTCGACGGAAGACTCGAGAGCATCCGAGTTATTGCGTCAGAGGCTGTCGCCTCGACATTCAAAGAGGAAATGCAGCGTCTGTTTGGGGCACATTGTTAAACTGGGCTAACCCTGGGTTACAACCCGTGAGCACACGTTCGCGCGAAGGGCAACTGCCCCACGTTGAAAGTGCTAACATAGCTAAGTTATATAATATGACTTAATTGTGAAAAAAAAGTATATATATATATATACTCCCGATAAGGGGCAAAGGGAATGACTGGATTTTAGAAAAAAAATTACATATGTGGAAGCCAAGTAGTGATTGATGTGTACAGGTTTAAATAAGGTTAGGTTCATTTCTATATCAGTCAAATGACAAACGATAGAATGTCTTTCGGAGTATGCTTTCCGAAAGGTAGAAGGTTGAAAAGGTCCCAACGGAGAGGAAGCAAACAGGTCAGCAGGTTATTTTAGCCCAACATGTTCAAGGTCAGCAAGCTGTAGCCGTTGCACTAACGCTGGATTCCAATCGCTAATTGGAAACGACGATTGATTATTTGTCGTCCAATTAGGCGAATTCGTGCGAGCGAGGGACATCACTTGCCGAGTGGCGAGCTTGAATTGAGCTAGTGGAGGGTGGTCCTGAGTGGATTGGTGCTAACACGGTTCTTCTGACTTTCGCCAGTCGTCGAAATCCTTTCATGGCTCTGAAAATCAGAACTAGAACCTCGTTCATTCGCGAGACAGCTTAGCCGGCCTTGTTGAATGTTGTCAGCGTGGGGCACAAGCCGCCAAGGATAGATCGTTGGTATCAAAGTTGGTATCACAGGCATTGCTCTGGCACTGGCTGACAACTGACGCGCCACTTTCTCCAACTTGAGCTGAACAACTTACTTGAGAGTTTCGGGAAGCAGCCGCTCCGAGTTCATGAGGTTGTGGTAGAAGCTGACAAATCCATCGTAGCCGACCTCACCCTGCGCGTTCGAATCGACCATTTGGAACAGCTCCTTGAGCTTGTTCGTAGACAGCTTGCAGTTCACCTAAAAGAGCCACAGTAATGGAGGTGAAAATATTAGTATTAATACTACTTGTATTATTAGGATGATGAATATCTTTTTGCACACGTGTTAGCATATATATATACTTAATCTCCATATCTCACTTACTATATTCGTAGTTGCATTTGCTTATACTTAAATCTTGCGGCGTTAATTGCTGTTGCTGGCAGTGCCTATTTACGTGTAGTCCTGTACATGGTACCTGTCTACAGTTGTTCTTCTACAATACTTAGACGGCGGTCTTCCATCGCTCGGTTTTAAATGCAGGCACATTTGTAAAATTACGTCGTACCAGCCGGGAGTAGTGCAAGATATAATATTCGGAATCATCATTTCCGTTTCACTTAAGTCCCGATGCTACTGAAACTTTGTTCGATGCGTTGCGTATTCTGAGGATAATGTTGTCTATAGTGAAACGTTGTGCTATCCGTTTATATGTATTTAATAGAGTAGTCTCCTATCTGAAATGAATCGTGCACTACACCTCCTTGTGGGACGGCAAAATGTCTCAAGGTAACTTCGGAAAACTCGTTGTTACACGAGTAGGTCTGTATTCTGTTAGTTAGATATGTTGGATAAAAATGGTATAGCCTTAAACACGACTCACTGACCTACCAACTCGCACAACTGTTACCGAGGCACGGTTGGGTGCTTTCAACAATACCCACACCGTACTGGTAAAGCCGACTCCCCGCTTACGGCGAATGTGCAATTCAGGTGAGGCTAATGGTCGGTGTAAAGCACTGCTACAATCGCTATGTCACACACTGAGCGAGAGCTACTGTCTCGGAACAGAAAGACTGGAAAGTCCCCTGACATGCCAAGCCCTTGCAGAGGCGCTCCTTGGGGTTCATGAATCCCCTGGTTTATGGTAAGAAGATTTGCAGTTTCGTTTCCGAGACAAAAATACTATTGCAGAAAGTCGAGAAGCTTTAGGAGGCAAGATCAAGTGGTGAGGTAAAGTAATCTCGATAAAATAAGTACTACATCATTCCCGACACGGCGCAAAGAGAACGACGAGGATTTAGTGGGTTTGTAAGTCATACAGTACAGAAACGACGCTCCGTGTGCAGTATGCATTTGCAACCACTTAATGTATATAATAAAATTACAAGGCTTACACCTTTCTCGAGTACAACCTGGTGCAATATAGCATATTTTGAATAGTAGGAAATTGTAGTACAATAATATTTCACCTGCTTCATAGAGTGGGCCAAATCCCGGTGAAACCGGGGCCAAAACCCGGCCCTTACTCGTTAAAATTGCTTCAAGTCAGTTGAGAACCACAAATAGAAACTTACTAGAGCAAAAACAATAACAGTAACAATACAGTGAGTGCAAGAATACCAGCAACAGCAACAACAACAATGATGAGAACGACCACGCCTAGTTAGAAGGACAAATATAGTCGTGAAGTCGTTTTTCTACGCAGCCTGTACCGGGCGTTGATAGGAGGTCGAATCTGTCCAGACGGGGAGGAAAGCGCTTCGGATATATACGGCCACGTCCAGAAAATTAAATTTCCAGCTCTGCCAGACCTCAGAGGTCTCACTCAGCTTCCGGCGTCGATATACCACACCGAAGTAAGAAAATTACTATCTAATAGAGCGCTCCACTAAAGGCGATCGTCAAGTCCTACTCTCGAGTTCAACTATTTATATATATATATATATATATATATTATATATATATATATAGATATATATATATATATATATATATATATATATATATATAATATATTTATATATATAGAGCAAAAAATAATTGCAATTGATAGCTTCTTAGCCAGAATGGTGTGCCGATACGATGCTGTGAGCAAAATGGTTGCCTGATTACAAACAGCGTTCTGACCAACCTCCGTCCTGTACCATGACATGGCTCCAGGGAAGCCACGACACGTCGACGAGCAGAATGCAGGCACGTGATGATGATGACGACGACGACACCTACCCAAGACCCTGCCGCCAAAGAATACTAGAGATAGGGGAGGAAGAGAAGCATATGGGGGATTACGCAACATAGTAGAAGTTTGGATAGAGACATCGTGGAAAACGAGGAGAACTATGATGCTGCTGCTGCTGATGATGATGATGAACAACAACAACAACAACAACACAACAACAACAACGGCCACCGTGACAACGACAGCGTTCGCATCAACAATCACGGGAACAATCGAGACGGTGACTGTTTGATTAACACCACTGACGGATAACAGAAGCAATAGCGACAACTAATAGCTAAGGGGGGGTAGTGCGCTAGTAATGGTTGCCATTTAGCGGAGTGTCACCGGTTCGACAACTCTGTTGTAGATTGAATCTTCTTTGAACGATGCTCGATGAGATTGTAGATTGTAAACCATGTCGCTGAGAGTCACCGGCCAGCTGCCACAATATCTGTTGGGAAAATCCGGGAGATATCTCAGATCTGCTCGCTGATGCTGTCGCTCTCCGCGCTCCCGATAGAAACGGGTGAAACGTATATGTAGGTATATGTAGATTTCAAGCGAAATATCGATTCTTCCATTTTGATTTAACATCAAACCTATTTGACCTGTACGCTGGTGTGTGGCTTACGTTATTATTGTCTCGCCTGTTCTGCTCACTTCAGAGCGCTATAAAAAAAAATGCATTCCTTTTCTATGTCGCCCGCGGGGTGGCGAGGTTACAAGGTAAAGAAGGACAAACGGACTAGGATGCTCACGGTTGATGCAACCAACTTTGTGCACCGCTGGTGTCCTGAATGTTCAGGCCCGCGAGCGAGCCAAACTACAACAACAAACTAAATCAAATCGAGCCTTTCGCTCACGCGACGTGCTTTTTGCAGGATTCGTCCGCTCAACGATTAGAACCTCTGAATGCCCACAATAAGACAGCTTGTATTAGAAAATCGGCGCTCACAAGAACAACATTGTCTAAGGCTAAAGCTCGTTAAGCAAGCGTTTCTGCAATTCCGTAAACCTTGGAAAAGCAACTACAGGTTAGGCAGTGTTTGCAGCAGCTCGAAACGAGCCGCGAAAGAGTAAAGGGTGAACTTTAATTAAACTAATTAACTTTATTACGAGCGAAACGACACGAACACTGCGGCGCGATGCAACAGCAACGAGTGTCTCGAAGACAGCAGACTCGGTGAGCCTTGTATAGCACTAACGACGAGCTAAAGCTCTTCTCTCCGTTTATCTCTCGCTTCCCTATTTTCTAACTCCAATAAGGCAGAAAATCTAAAAAACGAAATCGCATATCGTGGAATCCTAAAATAGAATAAGGACGAGCACAAATCGGCAACAGTGATATACGAGTATACGCGATAACAACAACCGTGGGTCTTCTTGCCTTTGCGCCTTGAATCCGTCAGCGCCGTCGGATAGTGCGTTCCAAATATCCAGAGATATTATTACATCTAAATAGACGCTGACGCCGGTAAAATGTAAAAAATGTGAATGAGTTGACCAATAGTTTAGGCCGCTAAATCTGGGCTGAGAATCGAAGTCGCTGAGACCTTACGATGATCTACAAGGGCCAAAATATTCAACACGATTGAAATACAACACACAACGACTGAAGTGCCCGAAGCCTCCGACATTCCTTAAAACTTACATGCTAAGACAGCGAAGATAATCGGCTACATTCTTCGGCTACCACTTTTGGACGGAACGAAGTAAGGTGAGGTGTGCAAAACGAAACCAAAGCTGAACAGCCAAACACGGGAATCGTATCGTAGTCTCCACCAGCCAGTCGCGATCTGCTTTTAGCTCTCATACGTTCAGAGAACGAGGGGATAACAAAATGTGTGTTTACGAACACAGAGTAACAAATACGTTTCGACGCGAAGCACTAAATGAAATCCTTGCCAAGCAGATCTCGGGTCGTTTAAGTAAAAGTGAGAGGGAGAGAAAGAGAGGGAAAGAGGCACAGGCCATGCTCGGTTTGGCTGCGTTTGATGGTTGCGAGTGACAACGTGGTTCAACGCGACGATCACTGATAGCTGGCTAACAATGCCGAAACACCACCACCCCCCCCCAGCAAAGCGCCGATTTCGCGCTGCTTGTCAATGCCAGCAAAAGGTCATCGGAAGACGAAAGAGAACAGAAGGAGAACTAAAATAGGAGAAAACAGAAGAAGGAGGCTAGAAACCTAGAATAAGACGATAGAGATTTAAACATATCAATAAATTAAAAAGAGGGACAAAGAGAGAGAGAGAAACAACATGTTTAAATCGATATCATGAGTCGCTACACAGAAAGCCTGTGTGCGGCAGACCGGCGATTGACTGATATTTATCTGTTAAGTGATTGATGAATTAATTTTCTACGCTCCGTAGTTCCCTTCCCCTTCCTCCCAGGCGCACTATTGCTTCACGCGGTCCATCTCGCCCTATTCCATTGCCCCTTGTTGGTTTCTTAATTTCGCCTGCATGGCTAACGGTTGTCAGACTGTGCGGTCTGTGTTGGTCAGCAAGGGCAGGTTAGCGAATCGTGGTCGCTTTCGAGATTGGTAAGAAACGAGATGATCTGACGAAGAGGTCACCGCACCACCGACTCGCCTCATCACGAACATTGCACTGTACTTCGTAGCTTTCTAGCTTGCCTCAGTGAGGCCACCCTCACTGTAGACCTCGCCGTATCGCCAGCGTCGACACTTACCGGGGACATAGACCGCAGTGACCATAGCCAATACAGTCCCGCCACGGTCGCTCGAGGCAAAGCAAAACCAAGGAGCCTTTGCCGTTATATATATATATATATATAGTTTTTTTTATTGCATATTAAACAATGTTAAAGCTATGGGTTCTGAAAGTATATTCGCAATTAAAGATTTCTATATATATATATATATATATATATATATATATATATATATATATATATATATATATATATATATATATATATATATATATATTATATATACTTTAAAGCTAGAATCATGCGTCCTCCTCGTTCGCAGCGAGCCTATGTCCAGCACCATACACGAGCGGCAAAAACCAACGGTGCGCTCGGAGTGTTCCGACCAGACACGCCTCGTGGAAGTACCTCGCGTTAGTAACCCCGACGCGGCGAAACTCTTGAAGAATCTCCCAGACACTTTACACCCTCTTCTGTGCCTTCTGTCCGCGGTAAAAGGCATTCAGAGCGGGTTATAATGGCCAGCCGTGATGATGACTCTGCTTCTCGTCCTCCTTTCCGCCCGGGAATTGCTCTATACAACCAAGTTCTAGTCACTGACAATGACAATAAAGCATACGGTACGCACACTATATTCCTTCACACCGCGTGGCGTGGCGCTTGCCAACAACGAGTGCGAATAGAACATCGCTAGCTAGGATAGCTCGCGCAAACCTAACGCAATTCGCGAGGTCGGAGACGCCCGTCTCCTCGACGTGCTCTCTGCACTTAGCCCAACCCCCGAAACTACGAGGTCTATGAAACGAGGTACGGACGCAATGTGGCTCAGCTGGCCTCGGTCAAATTAACCGAGGTCGATTTGTCCACGGCCGTCCGAGCACTGTCGGCGAACGAAAGTCACTAACCGAACGAAAGTTGCTCGACTCGACAAGCACCCGCCAGCACCGCTGAACTTGTCTTGGCCTTATGAGCTCGCAGGCCTACGAATGCGGTGGTCACAAAGGACCAGCGAAGGAAGCGTTACAATTCTTCGCTCGGAGTTCGTCAGCAGCAGGACTAGGCTTTATTAGGCCGCGCTTGCTGGCGGACCTCACCGTGGGGTGCGGCGGGGCCGCTGCCGACTTTGCAGGGAGGGATACTAGCTGATGTCGTCGACACAACGTCGCTATGTACGCTGAAGAAGACCGATGGATCAGCGAAACCTATTGCTTCTTTGTTGACTTGCGTTTGGCGGCGGCGGCTGACTTGGAAGATCAGTATCGTCGCGACAGTACGGGTCTATCAGAGAAGGACATTGACAAACACCTCGAGCGAGGGTTTGCCACAAACGCTGGCGGAAAAATCGCGGCGCACTCGGCCTTGCCATGCCTGATCTCAGAGAAAGCCGACCGGTATACGGCCGTTAAATTTCAGAAATGCTTTCAGTAGGGCGTGAAGAAACCACATGTTAAGAGAGTGGTGGGTCAGAATAGTACCCATATGTGTACTTATGTCATTATTATTATTATTATTATTATTATTATTATTATTATTATTATTATTATTATTATTATTATTATTATTATTATTATTATTATTATTATTATTATTATTATTATTATTATTATTATTATTATTATTATTATTATTATTATCAGAAAACTTAGATGTTGATGGCGTAGGTTAAGGCAATTAGGTCAGCTGAATTACTAAAAGTCCTTCAAAAAAACAAAAACAATTACTTGCTAAAATGTATATTGCGCACCGGGTATCGTCGTCGTTAAAGCCACGTTGAAGTGTGTGACTTACTGACAACACTCGCCTACTTGTGACTACACTGTTAATAAAAGAATCCTCATCTCACCAGTTAGTTAACATATGATTTGCATCGAGGGGCGAAACGTCGAAGATTGAACGAAAACACAGCACACGCCTTCACGGAACGCGCGTAAAAGTGCCATCTACTCTTTGCACTGGTAGTAGCCGGGCGGTCCGCTACCGCTCAGTTGTGAGCTCACAGCGAGAGGGTATAAAACGCATTTGACTTATTAGCTTTCGATTTTTTTGTCTGCGTGTTCTACCAGTACCGACGACGACGACGACGACAACACAACCAATCACTCCTAATGGGGTAGTTTCTGAACAGAGACACCGACCGGGGCCGCGTCATCGTGGCAAAGAAGTTTTTCTTCATCGTTCAGCCATCAGCTTGCATTGCATGGCTGGTGTCTGCTCTCTACTAGGATTCCCTAGCAAATCCGGAAAATCCTGTATATTAAAGCACGGCCGCATATATATATATATATATATATATATATATATATATATATATATATATATATATATATATACTGCTACTACACCCCACTCGTATACTTAGCGCTACGACGACTATTAATGCTACAATGATTTGTTCAATAAATCACAAAATCATAAAAATACTTAATATTGCGTATTCACTTACACAAGATGGTGATATTAATTGATGAATAAATTGCTATGAATAGAATAGTTCCTATTAGGCGGAAATAAGAGGGTAATCGAGACGAAAGGTCTCGACTGCCTTCTTATTCTGTCTCGCAAACTTACAGTGCGTTCTGTACAGGAAAAACTGCGCCCACCCATTCCCATTAATCGGCTCGCTCTCTGCACTGTGGCAGTGACCTAAGGATGTGCAACAATCCCTGTCACCTTAGACCACGGAAAAAATAAGACAGCAAACTTTTGTTTTAACAATAACAACAAGTGATTTAACATAACATCAAACAGTTATTCGCATATATATATATATATATATATATATATATATATATATATATATATATATATATATATATATATATATATATATATATATATAAATATATATATATATATATATATATATATGAACTGAATAAAACGTAACCTCTACTAATTTCGCTCTTTCATAGTAGTTTAGTTAGGTTGCCTAATTCGACCGCAATTAAATGTCCATTTCATACGAGAAGTGTTGACTCTAGCCATTTACCATTTAGTGTAGCCTCTACTCGACTCGCCAACCAGCTCTACGTGTTTAACGGCCCAGAATCGATATCTAGCCGCAGAATAATAACCCAGAACCGATATAGGTCTAAGTAGACGAGTGTATGAGTAATGCTTTTATTTATTTATAATATCCGCAATATTAAGTAAACATAATAAACAAACTAAATATGTAGCCTTTGCAGACTTCGTTTTTGCAAGCCAAGATGGCTACAGGCAGACGACACGTCAGCAACGTTTCCTTCTAGCTACATTAATAATGACAACGGCGCTCCTAGGAGGTCATCAGCCTTGGAAGATGATGGACGTATCTAATCTGTGTAACCTTTGTGTTACCACGAGGCGTGTGCTTCTTGGTTAAAAAGAGTTAAAATATAAATATATATATATATATATTTTTTTTTTTTCTAATTCAATTTCAAACGTGGTTTATTTACGGATCTGCATTTCACAACGCTTAAGTTCTCGGCAAATAAAAATAATAAACAAAAATAAAAAAATATGATTCAAACAACGAAGTAGAAAATCACTCTCGACAAAGTCCAAAGAGTGCTTTTTATAAGCACTTTGCTGTGCTATAGTGCTTATTTTTATAAGCACTATATATATATATACTCTGTGTAACCCTTGTGTTACCACGAGGCGTGTGCTTCTTGGTTAAAAAGAGTTAAAATATATATATATATATATATATATATATATATATACATACATACAAGAGCGATATCGCTGACGAAAGTGGTGTCGGAGAGCTGTAGCACATATATGTATAAACCATAAACCAAATACTCGTTAATATATGTGTATATATATATATATATACTATGCGTGTAGCTGGTACAGTTCACATTATAATATAGTGAACGAACGAAACTTTGTCGGCCTTTGTCACTCGGTGACGAAAACGATGACAGATCCGACGGGGTCGCGATTCACTCTGACCCCCCTACGCAATCAGAGTGCGTAAGGCGAACATAGAGAAAGGCGAGCAGATCTGGCACACAATGGCCGCTGGCAAAGTTCTCCCTATTCATTCTCCTCTTTTCTCCGTCTATTTTTCCTTCGTGCGCTCTCTCTTGCGCTCTCTCTCTCTCTCTCTCTCTCTCTATATATATATATATATATGCAACTTTATCTGTGTCTACCCATCTCATAGGAAACGGCAGATATACGCACATGACCACCTTCACACACAAACACACCTTAACGCCCACGCACGATGCTCGTAGAAGTACACTACGCGTACGAGGTGCCGGGCTGAATGAAGCAAACCTCACGAGTCGTCGAGACTGGTCGTCGAGTCATTGAGGCCGTCCAGAATGGTCAGGTGATAGCTGGCTATCACATCATGAGGTCGGCCAAACTCTGCCGACTCGAAGAGCCGACAGATCCGATAACAAGAAGAGGAGAACACCGTGGCGAGCGGGGGGGTGGGGTGCGGGGGGCGGAGGCGTGGACGAGTTGGCATTTGGTTAAACAGTGATGGGGAAGAAAGTTGAATGAATGGATGCGTGCGTGCGTACGCCATCCGTCCGTAAGTAGTGGGTAGTGGTGGTGGTGGTGGAAGCGGCAGCTGGTTGTGTATCTTTTTGTCTAAACCTTTCTCTTTGTGTCTGTCCGTCCCTGCCTTTCTCTGCCATCTGGCCCTGGTTCAATCTCGGGGTAACTGTGTTACGGCCAAACGTTCACCATAGAGCGGCCGGCCTCTACTGTTGTTAGCACGACCGCTTCTCCTCTCGTAGCTCAGCCTCTTACTGCTGCTGCTGTTGCTGCTGTCGTCACTGCAGCCGCTATGTTATGGAGAGCGAGCGGCAAGTGCATTTGCAGTACGTACTCTGCGTACTACTACGTTTATTATTATTATTATTATTATTATTATTATTATTATTATTATTATTATTATTATTATTATTATTATTATTATTATTATTATTATTATTATTATTATTATTATTATCATTATTATTATTATTATTATTATTATTATTATTATTTGATGTTATTGTCGGGTGGCGAATGGCATCTTCTTTTTAGATTTCGAAACGAAGAACAAATCACAAACTGAGCCGAGCGATGCACAGTAGGACAAAATACGAAATGAAAGAGACGGAAAAGACGAGAACCCGAAGGCCAAACGGAGCAGGTAACGGAACGGACAAACAGGCTGACCGACAGACGGGAACAACGTGAGAGATATGGGAATAGAGAAGGGTACGCGGAATTATAACCGAGATTAGCACGTCTGCATTTTTGTTGTTGTTGTTGTTGTTGCTGCTGCTGTTTCCGTTATTTCTGCTGTTGGTACGACTATTTTGTTGTTGTTGTGGTTGTCGTTGTTGTTGTGGCCGTCTTCGTGGACTACCGCAGAAACCACTAGTTTGACCTCTTGTGTCAGGAAGCAGGCCACATCAACCAACTTCACCATCATCACAGCAACAGAAACATCAACACGCAGTTAGTCGCTGTAGCAATTCCAAGGACGCACAAAGAGATTGGCCAAGAGCAAGGGTGAGAGAGAGAGAGAGAGAGGGTCGCGGTAACTAGAGATAATCAGTCTGTCAGTTAACCAGTCGTCAGGAGTCTACCTGTAGGGTAGGCCAGAAGGCCCGCCTAGGCAAACCGCGTAATCTCAGGGAATGAGACAACAGCAGCGGCAATAGCGACGACAACAAAAACAACAACAACAACAACAACAACAACGCCAACGCTGACTGTCGTGTTGTCGGCAACACCAGCGGAATTTCGTTAGCCAACTTTCACTTCCGAGTCTCTGGACATGGCGGCAACAACAGTAACACAAGAACAACAGCTCTTCTTCTGGCAATGTGCAAGCTCATTCATCAAAATAGAGACATCTAGCTGCACTCCCGCCACAGTAGTGCTATCGCAGTGACCACGGCCATCGAGCCCAGGCCCTGCCAGGCCGAAGTGACTGACGGACAGGCGCCCCAGTCAGTCCCACGTGCTGTATATATATATATATATATATGTATATATATACCACGGACCAGAGAGGGACCAACACACTACTCAAACCCTATGATAGGAACTCGTCACCTCGCGATTCCGCTTTACATCTCCGCATCTATGCACATACGGCTTTTCAGGAGACTATGGATCCACACCGGGACAGGGCGGAGTCACCCGCTGCGAAACGCAGCAGATGACCCAGGACCCAGGTTCGTCCGCTCAGAGGGAACTCGGCTTCGTGTAATGGTCACTCTCGCATTACGCCTATTAAGCCAAGACAGCGGGCGTCCTGCCGATACCACAAGTGGGCATGAATCAGGCAGTCACCTATCCGTGTTAACGTGTATGTATGTATGTAGTCAATGTACATTGATTGGAAGTTGACGACAATAGACTTAGCCAAGCGCAAAGGCCTAATTCACGTCAATTTAATTCGCTCCAAATTACGTCACCATAACTCAGTAATCGTCGCTCCTAGTTCTAGGGGCATATTTACAAACACTACTCGCCAGGCGTTTTAAATATCAGGTTTGTGGAAATAAAGTTCACTCTATTTTATTGTAAACGTGATTATCGTGCATTATATATGTATGTTCACAGGTGCTACAAAATACCAACTCTATGACCGTAAAAACCTTTTCGGGCTGACCCTCAGCCAACATTTAACGTTTGAAACTGGTTTCGCATTTGCTTATTAGTAATAGTATTAATAGTAAAGTGGACCCCATAAATACATGTGTGCAACAGTAGGGCTCTAACCCGTGCACCTGCGTGTCTATATATATATATGAGGTCGAGTCCGGTGGTGGCTGCGGCACAGGTTCGAGCCCCACCGTTGCACATTTCCATTTATGGGGTCCGTCTTAGCACGAAGCAATGCGAGAGCAGTCCCGTGGGCTAGGCTAAATGTTGGCTAAGTGTCAGCCCGAAAAAACTTAGCTTGACCGAGGCCAATCGAGCCCCATTTGCGCCTGTACCTCTTCCCATATCCCTCCTAAGGGTTAGGTCAGGTGTAGAGAGTATAGCAGAAGGTTAGGTCAGGTGTAGCACGTATAGCAGAAGAAACCCGTCGCTGAAGTCCTTAAGATACTCAGCTTTTTTGGGAAACGTAACGTCACTGACAAACAGCTACATGGTAGGTATGTATCATGCTTTATTGTTGTTTTTGGCAGTGACTATTTACCTTTGGACTTTAGCCAGCGACTCCGCCGCTTGCAACCCCACTACCTGCAGTAGTAGGATTCGTATAAATGCTCTCCTTCTTCCTTCCGCCTATCGCACGTAAAACGTCCTCTTTTAGCCATTGGCATCTAAAGATAAAGTCATCGGAATGCGGGGCCGCTTAAATTGAAAACCCCAAAAGCCGCGTATGTTGATAATAACCAAAAAAACAGCTCTCTAAAGTGCCAACATAGCGAGGTTATATAAATAAAATGTAACATGCACCACAAAAGGTATTGTCGTGCAATCCGTTCCGCCAGTGACACTTTCAACAGTTCGGGTTTAAGCCGCTGCTGGTCGTAAGACCGGATTTAAATCCCTTATATCCACTTTCTGTAGCAGATGTATTGAATGAGCACTTTGCGACGATCTGAACTACGCTACTATATAGCGGCCCTTTCCCCAAAGATCGACAGCCGACCAGAACTAGAGTGTTCTTCAAAGCAGTAATACTAACTAATCGAATATACGCATCACAGGTGGAGAAACACTCGAAATCACCACTAAAATGGCGGGGGGCGTGCCGGAGATCCCGATACGCTTCATACGCTTTCTCTGCCCGACCGCTAAACAGAACAATGAGCCTTTCACTGAAGTGAGCCGCATTTCCTACGTGGTTAAAAGACGCTCTAATAGTCAGTTGTTTCGAAAGAGAAGAGTGATCACGTGTGTGGGCGAAAGTTGTGGGGTCCGTAGTAAATACGGAGTAAAAACGGATATGTATTGGTGTTTTCTTGAGGTGGAAACGGCATTTAGCTGTCTGCGCCACTCATTCTTTCTCCAAATGCTCGACCATCTCGGCTGTAGTCTTGCAACAGATGATTAGTTTCGGTCCTACCTCTCATGGAGGGAGGCAGGCCGCGAAAGTTGGAAACGTAGCGTCTTCACAGAGACGGGTCGCTATTGGAACATATGCACTCAAGGCATCTGTACCTAAACCTCACATGTACCTCACCCTTCACGTATAAATCTCCAGTCAGTCAACTTTCTGTACGTCGATTATCTAGTAGATTAATGGACAGCATTACACTGCTGTCCTGCATATAACCGCCCATCACAAAGGGCGCTACAAGAGCCCGAGCTATGGTTCCGTAGGTAAGCAGTCCAGAACCATAGAGTTCCAAACTCTAAATGCTTGGATCTGCTGTTACACTAAAAGAGAACATGAAGCAGTAATAGTATCATTTGGAGAACATAGCTTATGCATGCTATGCCATAATCGCGGCACTGGGGCGCTTAAGGGTGTCTTCTGAGTTTCGATTGAAAGTGTCCTCAAGGCGTACAACACTCTCCGCTTTGTTCCATTTACTTTGTTATAGCATTATAATCTTTGAACTTTTTCAGACTGCACGGCGACGTAAATATTCAGTCATGTGATATCCTTCTCGATTATTATCGTGTGCCAGTCGACAAATGATACGCTTTCTAAGTGGCAATTTTAGCTTTCAAAAGACCGCGGGGCACTGCTCCTTTGGGATTTCTTTTTTTGCGCTCGCTGCAACAGTGAGAAGCCCAACAACTCATTGCCTTTTATCGTAGTGAATAGCGCCAGCTGTCGACCACGACCTTCTTCTTCGAAGTGAATATTACTAGTTACCACGCGCCCGCTCACCGCCTGCCAATAATCTGGGGATCTCTATCCCAGAGCGATACGGCCAATTATCTCCGGAAAAACCATTTATGCGGGAAGTGAGTTTCACATTCGTAATATTCGTAATTCAAAGGACTGTGTAGTCGTGTTTCTTCAGATATGTTATTTTTCTATTGTTAGGTCTGTTTTTACTGCGCTTAGATGCATACGTAAGCGTCACTTTGGCAATGCCATTTAGTGGTTGAGCAGAAGATGCGCATGGACACCCTTAGCGCATGGACACCCTCAGCGCACAGACATTTCGTTCATACCCAGCGTATTAGCAAAATCAAGCTTACGTTGAACGAACGAGACTGGCGCTGTCCACTTATATATATATATATATCAGTGGACAAATTTCTGCTTAACAGTGGTCATGTGGAAGGTTGATATCTATATATATATATATATATTGTTAAGCAGACATTTGTCTATGTTGCAATATAGAACCCATAGGCGACACGCATGAGTAAAGGCATCCAAAACTGTAACAGATTGAAATGTTTTTAACTGATGCCACTTAAGCAAGAGAAGCACACCTGTACAAACTCTAACGCGGCAGATCTTGCACGCTGAGACAGCTTTCTCGTCCTAATGGTTCAATCCACGTTGTTCACTCAAACTCATTTTATTACAGCTAACATAAGAACAACTTTGTCCTCGCATAAAAGGATGTATGCATATTCTGCACCGTGATGCAAGTGATGTGGAAAACATGTTGATAGGCTGTGTTCAACAATAAGTATAACACGCTTTATACATTATAAATGAAGTCAATGCGTAGTACAAAGACCTGGGAGTGACGTTTGATCGCCAACTTAAGTTCCGGCAACATATTGTGGGAAACAGCGACTGCAGCGACTCGACTGTGCAACCTTCTTCTTAGAACGTTTATCTTGCAGGACCTTAAAATGTATATAAAAGTGTACGAAACAATAGTAGTACCGAAACTCACGTATTGCGCTCATGTCCGGGCACCCTTGCGTGAAAAAGATGTGGCACTGTTGCAACGCGTGCAGGACAGGTTCATTAAGCGTCTGTCCTGGCGTTGCAAAATTGCTCGTGCCGAAATTGTACTCCCTAGTGTAGAGGAGTACCAACGACGGGTTGACACTTGTATTTTTAGACAGATCATAAAAGAAAATCGACTTTCAAAGTTTTTCACTGTAAGGACGAACAACTTACGGAGCGGCGTAACTATTCACGCACTGGAAATAGCCGATGCCGAAGTCGTTAACAATGCTTTTGCGTGGCGCCTGGCCCGCCGCGCACGGGACGACGACAAAATATGTGACTTGTTAAAACCCCTTTTTTAATAAAAACAGACTTGTATTGTATATTGTATTATTGTACGCTATAATTTATATGTTCTTCGTACGTCATCTATATTCGATTAGTACTATGCCGACGATTAGGCAAAAAATAAAACGATGAGGTCAGTATTATTCGGATCATTATGGCACTAGAGAGGAACGTCGACATTAACTTACTTTGCATCACTAGAATGATTACTATCAAGTCTTGCTCATAACCTCTATTTCGCCGTACTTGGGTTATTCGATTGCACCGACCATGAACATGACAGCACTGGTTTGGCATACTGCCAACAACATAGCAGGACTCTGCGCTCGGATCTCAGTGGCGACGGGGTGTTTCCGCAGGATCGGATCTCAGTGGCACGGCTCAGAGCCGCCAAAACTCGTACAGTTCGGTCTCGCCTTCTACTGCCTCTCTGATAACGGTCACTGCATTTAGGTCCCCGTGCGAAAAGTGGCGTAACGTCTTAGCTAGCGTTGCTTGAAGCAGTACCATTGCGAGATGTACCGCTCACAATGATGCGCATATGGAGCATTTATTCGTTTTGTGTTTACCCCAACAGCAACAAAACGATCTATAAGAATAAAACTTACTATTATCGAAATGTGTGCATATTATAGCGTACGGGCATACGTTATTTGGAGCGAAATATATACGGTAGAAACAGCGCATAAACTAAAAATCCAGCTTCTAATCGTCCATAGTGTTCGTGTCAATTTCTTGGACTATTTACTGAGGTATCTCATGAATGTTATCGCCAAGGGCCCTTTTGAAGTATAGCACTGTAGATATATCATCATCATCATCGTCGTCGTCATCATCATAATACACCACACTTTCAGTTTACAGTTGCGGTTCAAAATCGGCAAGTTGTGCATTGGCAAGTTGGACAACAATTAGGCACACATGGCTAAGTATAGAGACAATAATACACATAGAACAATCGTCCGGCACGGCTTGGCTCGCCTTAGCAACCACAATGTAACTACTAACTGGCGATCCGCCAAATACGTGAAAAGATTTCGGACAATGTGCAAGTCACACTGAATGGTAGTAATGATTTGTTCGAGGCTCGCTCCTGCAATGATCTATGAGCTTTCGTCATCGCTCTCAAGTCGCAGAGCGGCCATCATGGTAGAAAAAGTGAAATCTGTGAAAAGCAACTTGCCGTCCACGAGACCGACAGAAGAGTGTACCAAAAAAAGACAGCAAAGAGCCAGTATCGAAACATAGATCGAAGTCATGCAACGACAGGACAATGAAAAACGTCTTCCAAACGCGACCTTTAAATAAATGCAGCAAAAGAAGGAATTCAATGATTATACGACAATATCTCATATTGCAATTTGCCTAATGATTTACTTACAGCGTTACTAACTTGTGTATGTTAACAGTAAACTCCACAATTTAGTAGAGAATTAATAATGTTATATATATTTATATAGGCATGCGTGTACTGATAGAAGAAATACACTAACATCTACCGCAGTTCGGTGGGCCGCCAGGCTCTAAGTGCTTAAGTTTAAGTACTAAAGGGTGGTTTCTGGTGGTACTGCAACGGTTTTTTTTACTGCTGAAACCTCTCAGCATTACTTTTGGGGATTACGGGAATCCAGACGGACATGCGCCACCCCAGCATGGTGACTAACTAGTCTGGGATGCGTCGACGGGTACTGCGACGGCTCATGATGCATAATATGCCCAATATGTGCTACGTAGCAAAGTTTCCATGAGGTAGCTGTACCCCAACTTCGAGAGTTGGAGCCTCGCACTACCGGTGCACGCTCACAGACGAGTTTCGTGCAGTGGCGTCCGTGTTGTAGTCGAACCGCATTTTCCAGTTGCTCTTCGAAACAAACAATCTTTAACTCAAGTTCAAACATTTCAGGAGTGTTCATATATCGACGCTTTGGAGAACAAAGGACGCCACACTTCGGAGGCGGCTGCGACAGTGCTTCTTCGACTCGGCGCTTGTCACAAGGATCTCGTGTTGGAAAGAAGCCCAGCAAGAAAAACGCAACATTTCCGAACAACAAGTCGGAGAAAGAGCATTTCCACCCAAAAGGCCAGAGAAGAGGGTGAGTCAGACCCATTGGAGTCTGAAACAATAGATAGTCTTAAGTAGCTTTATATATGATAAACCATATAGTCACACGATAAACCAGAGTCTTAGATTTCCCTGCATATATGATAAGCTATATACCGCTGAGACCACGCTGCCAAGGACTGTTGGCGAAACCCTAGATATCTCAACATATCCGAGCCTTGGTGCATTAAAAATATGCCACATGGCAATTCCAAGCCCGTAGGAGGCGAACGATAGTCTAAAAAAGCTTACTTAAAAGGGTTTTGAATCCTAGATAGCACTATATAGACGAGATCTAAACAACATATTTTCTCTGGTGCTCTGAAATAAAACTTGCAGAAGATACAGATCCGGAGGGGGGGAGGGTAGCGGCTTTGGTGGATTACCGTGGGGACGGAGACTTGCGTAGATATCAATGTTGGTTGTATATAGGGGTAAAGTTTGCGCATTCCCGCTCTTCACTTATCCGTCCCGGGTAGTCTAAATGAGGAAAGAAAATGCCTCGTAACATCTAGTTGTAATGGCATTGTGGCATCTAGCGTCGAACGCGTAGTACCAATGGTCTTTGTGAAAGTGTCCAAAAGTGGTACCAGTAATAGTACTGGCACTTGTTGTAGTACCAGGAGTAGCTACAATATCCACTACAGCAGTGACAGCAACTAACTCGTCTCTTCCGGCTTTTGTCTCCTGTTGCATGCAATAAACAATCAAGTTGACTATGCTCGTGTAGGTCTACAGCTCCGAACAGCCCTCATCATGGCATCGGACGACTATGCATGATACTCAAAATCAATTGACTAATATTTAAGAATAAACAATAGGGAGATACGAATTGGTGCAATAATCGCCACCTAGCTCGTTGAAGTCGTTGAACAGTGTCTGCCGTGTCAAAGTGATAACAGGATTGGAATATATAAATATAAATATATATAAATATATATATATATATATATATATATATATATATATATATATATATATAAATATAAATATATATATTTATATATATATAAAGCAGCCTAGAACCACCAAGATCTAGCAGAGCTCGATCTCGTTGTGGACACTTAGAATCGACCAGTCGGCAAGTCTCGCCACCACATCTTTGTTCCGATAAGTCGGATATTGTTAAAGGTTCTAATTGCTGGAAGCGGAAGTTTTCAACCCATCAAGTGTCAAACGGATGACGCCTGCATACATAAATGGTGTGTCATTACTATTGCTATATAGTACGCAGGCCGTTTTATCCGTATATCTATCTCTCCGTCCTTCTACCGGCAAACACCCCCACCCCCCGCCCCCCCACTATCAGCTCGGCGTGTCACCTTGGAATGGCTGAAACGTCTCGTGACCGTTTCAAATCTCTCGTGGCTGGCTTTGATCCGGCCACTTTAACTCACTCAACTGCTCAGTTGGGAGTTGTTGAGATTAGTTTTCAATATATCGACAAAGGCCAAACGACATGAGTCTTTTATCAACTCAGCATGTTGGTACTGCTCGCAACTGGCCTTCCAGCACTCATTAAAGGTCAATCAATCCGAATCGCTTACTGTTACGGTGCGAGGAAAGGCAAATGAGTATTGCCACAATAGTGGGTTTGTATCTTCAATTGCTGCTTTGCCGCATCTACCTGCCGGGCGGGGGGGGGGGTAACTTCTTGAGAAATAAAAATAATGAATGCTGTAATAACTCTTATTTATATATATATATATATATATATATATATATATATATATATATATATCCGCCAAATCTTATTTTAACAATATTTACTTTATTGGATGCACTCGTTCATTTCAGCTTCTAGTTAGTTTAGTTAACCAACGATGCAAACAGACAGCGACAATTACACCGGGTTAGCTTATGGTGAACTTGGCAAAAATTGTCCTCTCTCTCTATATGCGTCGACGCAGCCCCAAAAATAGCGTGCCTACAGATGCGTGCTATATCGTATACGTACTCACTTATTTGCCTTTTCTCGCATCGTAGCCGACTTATTCGGATTGATTGACCTTTGACGATTGCTGGTTGACAAGGCTAGTTGACAGTAGCACAGATGTGCTGAGTTGAAAAAACTCGTATCGTTTGGCGTATACATATATATATATATATATATATATATATATATAATATATATATACGTATATATATATATATATATATATATATATATATATATATATATATATCATATATATATATATCTATATATATCTCTCTATCCGTATCTATATATATCTCTATCTATCTATATCTCTATATCTATCCTCTCTATCTATCTATCTCTCTATCTCTCTATATATATCTATATCTATATCTCTATATAAATCTCAACATCCTACTAGGCAACAGTGAGTAAAAGTGGTCAGGGGAACGCCAGCCATGAGTATTTTAAAACGGTCACCAAAATATTTCGACCGTCCCAAGGTGACACGCCGTATCGATAGTGGCGGGGTTACCAGTGGAAGAAGCGCGGAATGCGGATATTACGGTCTGCGCACAATATGTATAGCAACAGTAATGGGACACCATCTATGTATACCATCTATGCTTTCATATCTATGCCATTCGTGCGGAACTCCATGGGTTGGAAATAGCAGCTTCTAATATACAGAACATTCAACAACATCCGACTCGTCGGAACAAAAATGTGGCGAGACTATCCGACCAGTTGATCCTGACTGTTCACAACACGATCGTTCTCTAGATCTTGATAGAATATGGTGGAGGGCTGCTGGTTAATTTATTTTCACCGTAAAACAGCAAGTAAAATGAAAAGTACTCGTCTCAGATTAAGACCTTGAATCGTTTAATCCAAGGTTCCTCCTGAGGAAGGGGCTTAGTATCCAGCAATCGGAAATAATTGCAATACAAGCAGCACCAGTTCCAAAGCAAACCAGTTCAACATACTGCATAGCATCTAAATGACGTTCATTCCTGAACGTTCCGGTCCTGACCGGAACAAGAATAGGAAAATTCGACGGGTTGAAGAATGCAGCGGATCAATGGAGCTATTTGACGCGAACGACGGTCAAGGGCAAGACGGCAATTGAGGCAGATGCTAAATATTCTGCGACTGTGCTTTCTTTCTCTCTCTCTCTCTCTATATATATATATATATATATATACATACATATATATATATATGTAAACCCCCACTTAAAAAGAAAGTGAGACCCATTGGACCCTGAAACAAATTGCTTACAAAGTCCTACATATAGACAATATCCGGACAAAAAATACGGCAGGATCCGACCTTGGTTGGTTGGAAGGAGGATTTAGAAGGCTACAACAATGAGTGTACTCGTAGACAGTTTGACGAGGAAACGCGGCCGGAGTATAGTGTACAACCTTCACAGCGTCTGTATTGCTGTACGACGTAAACGAATATGAAATTGTGCCAAACGATTTGAAGTTCTTCGAATTCAATCGGCGGGACACGCCGACATCCGACAAGACACAGCACGCACATCCAGAGTAGACGCTTTAGCAGAGTTGGTTGGTGCAGTGGTTATTATGCCGACGTACGTAAGCTTAGGTGTGTCAGAAACAAACTGTGTGTAGATGCAATCGACAACACAGCTCCAACATCCTCGACTTAGCTCGACGAGCTAGCGCTGTCCTGTTATGCTACGCTATGATAGCGGTTGTCTAGACCCAGCAAGGCAAGTTTTACGATCCCTCCAACCCCCCCCCCCCGCCCCCTGCCTTTCATTTCAGCTACCCCCGGGGTCTTGGCCAGTTCCCCCGGCCATAAGTCCACCTGGTGGTAAACCTCATGTATGTGTAGATACTTCTGCTATTACGATCACAACTACTTCCACCTACCGACTACCGATACTGCGGCGGCGGCGGCGAACTCTACGACTACGACAACTACACCGACTACATACTACAACTCCGGCGACAACTATGTTTACAAGCAACAGTTTCGGCCGTATTGTTGTACACGCCGTTGTTCGCTGACGCATGTTGATCGGCGACCGCCTGCAGCTCGTCAGCCCGCTGGCTGACCCGCCGACCAAACATCCAGCCATCGGAACTCAACGGTGAGCCGATGACGAGACTTCACTAGCCTAATATATGTACTTGACCCCCGGTTACGCGATATTCTTCGTCGACGGCATCGTTGTCGGCACGGCATCATCGGCTTCACCAGTCACTGATGTCAGCAACGTCATTGCTAGCATACTAGTACTAGTTCTACTACTACGACTACAGAAACAACACGACAACGACAACAGACAACAGCAGCAACAACAACGGGAACAACAACAAAAGCAACAACAACGGGAACAACAACAATGGGAGCAACAACAACAACAACAACAACAACAACAACAACGACGACGACGACGAAGACGACGATTATTGTAGTCAACATTCTATCCGACCTTCAGCCGACCATCATTCCTTTCGGGGACGGGGCATTCCTTCACATCGCAGTGTGACACAGGCGCTACATACGTACTAACCTATCGAGATCGATGCACGTCGTGCATATTGCTGCTGCTGCTGCTGCTGTTGCTGCTATTGCTGGTGATGGTGGTAGTGGTTGTATTAACGTTACAACTGTTTCTCGTACGATGGAGACGGGCGAGTACGAGGCCACTACGCAAACCGTCTTCACATCATAATGAATCGCCAACCATTAGCGATCTCGTCGAAACGATCTCCGCTTCGAGATCGGGCCGTACACGAGTACGTCGAACTCATTGAGCCAGCGACCAGCAAGCAGTTGCCACTGTTGCAACGACGTCGACATTGACATATGGCGAGTTGACGTCGGGCTTCCGGTGGCGACGAAAACAGTGCCGGCATACGTGCATATAGATATATATATATATATATATATATATAGTAGATATGTATATAAATTCGGTATAGTTGTATAGATGATGTGTGTATGTGCACACGTTACGTATGTTTTTAGATTGTTGTCTTCTAAAGAACAAATTGTTTCTTCCAAAAACGCTTTCGACGCTTTTCGAAGTTCGAAGTTTGACGAAGTTCAGTCGAAGTCAACGGTTGCAGCTCCTTCCCATCCATGTCCGTTCATTCTAGTTGACGACAGTAGTTGTTATTATTCCTGTTCTTGTTTTTCTAGTTGTTGTTGTGTTAATTTTTTTTAAACATATATATATATATATATATATATATATATATATATATATATATA
Organism: Dermanyssus gallinae; assembly: GCA_003439945.1. Classification (NCBI taxonomy): domain Eukaryota; kingdom Metazoa; phylum Arthropoda; class Arachnida; order Mesostigmata; family Dermanyssidae; genus Dermanyssus; species Dermanyssus gallinae. The sequence continues at coordinate 24,687 of QVRM01006135.1, forward strand.
TATATATATATATATGTTTTTGTTCATAGGACCAATTTTTTGTAAGGCAAATTTATTAAAATTTAGTAATTTCTCATTGAGCTTAAAATGTCCAAACTTGCACATTTTCAAAAATTGTAACAACTGAAGAAATGTTGCTGAAAGGGCTATCGCTCGCGTGTGCTATGTATGCATGTGTGCGTGTATATATATATATATATATATATATATATATATATATATATACACGTACATACATAGTATTGCTTATACACGGAAGAATTAGGTGGCAAAAGATAACTCCCTTATAGCCAAAAACTTTGGTATTAAATCTGCTCTGTCTGAATTTCTTCACCACTGGGAGGATTGGGCCTTGGTCTCGAGTAACTATGTACTTGCCTGTAAGCACTCTTTGATGCAATCCAGGGACTTCTGCTACCGCCTGAATGTTCGACTTGGACATTTCTCGATTAATTTGCTGGAAATTCAACATTTTTGGAACAAAGTTTACGCATAAAATATCTTCATCTTCCGCTCACCTGCGGTGTCTTCACGTTGGTCGTGAAATCGACAGCGTACCACATATATACACTGCTTAATCATCGTAAGCAGCTCCATAAAGTAACATTTTCACCACTTTAGAACATATACCTAGGTTTCTAACGTGGAACTTCTATGTTATTTTATGTTAAATTATCCGGGTAATTTCGGTTCAATTTTCAATATTCAAAGGCCTTAAACTTGCCGATTCGGTCTCTTTTATTCGGCCCATTATTTAGACATTATATCTGACTAAAAATCTAGGTCAAATATTATGTCCTCGATCTACGCGGAAAGTTAGGAGTTACATAACCAACTAATTTGTACCGCAGCCCCGTGAGGATTATTAGATAACATGCTCGCAAAGCTTAATTTCTAATGCTGACTTTGAGCGTTTGTGTCCCCAACAAACCAGCAAGCGCGTGCCGATATAGCGTATCCGCCCGTCAGGCCAGTCGATTAAATCATTTCTGTGCCATAAATAGGCAACCTATAATGCATAACTAGTTTGATTTATCATACTTCAGGCAGCCATTGAGTGTGGTATTTCTGGCGTTGAAAACTAAATAGAATAGAATACCAAGCATTGTTATCAACCAACAAAGAATGATTTAACCGTAGAAACTAATGAGGAGCATGAATGAGTTAATTTGTTGGGTTAAAAACATTAACCTCTTAGGACAATTGTACAAAAATAACGGAGATTCATCTTGATGATTCAAGTTCGCCACACGCCAAGCAAATACATTGTGACGACTTCTTACGCTCGACCTGAAGTTGCAAAAAGTAGTGAGCGATGTTGGCCTGCTATAGCCGAGGTAAGGTGTCGATGCTCTGACGCGTTGGAAGTTTGCAAATGGGGGCAGTATGTATATCAGACGTATTAGCTAATTAATTCCCAGCAGAATCGTTCTAGGTAATGCTTGCTTTTATGCACGTTCAGCCAAGTTTAATTAGTGGCGACTGATTAGGCAGGGTTTTGAGTATTTTCATACTATGACAGTAGAACGGAAGATCGTCTAAGGTCTGGACTTAGTATCAAAGTCAAAGGATGGCGCGCCCAAGTCTACTATAAACAACGAAACCAAAGTTGACATGTTTGAGTGCCACGCACAGCCACATCAAAAAACGGCTCTATAGCGTCAAAATATATCCAATAGAAGGGGCTCCGTTATTTTAAGGTCGGCTAAATCTTCTAACACCTAATTTCTAGCAACAAAAGAACGTGGCGGTCAAAAGTAGGCAAATTTCGGCAAGCCGCCTGAACGTATCAAGTATGCGTGCATGTATGATATCCAACGAGGTGCCGTTTAAAGTAGAATGTAAAAGCTAAAATCTGTTACTGTTCGCGCTCTTTGCGCCGAACGTACCCTCGTTGGCCGAATGCGCGACTATTTTTGACGAATATGGCAGCTAGGTACACCCCTGCAAAAGATGAGCGACCGGGTTCTTGCACAGCAGAACAGAAGATGCACGACAAAGTGCGCTATTTGAGGACTCCCGAACTGAGTAGTAGTAGCAAGCAGTGCAAACGTGCATTTCAAACAACCAATGCACGCTTTAAGCTCCAACGTTAATAGTCCTTGCGTACCACTGGTCAAAACGTTCAGGACCTCTGGTATCAGGCTCTCGGTTATCACGTCATAAAAGTGACACCGAATCTCTCGGACGTCGACAAAGCAAACAGAGTTACTTGAACGTCGGCTAGTAGACTCCTAGGTAACGGCAGGCCGTATTCGAATATTCTCTGACGAGAAGAAGGACCAAAAACGCAACAATCAACCGGCGGAACTACGATAATTGGCTTGTTGCCACAATACAGAAGATGGTCCTATTGTGGGTCAAATTTACAGCTTATGTGCATGACATGGAGTGTGGTATCTAGTGAAAGAGACTTTTTCAAAAGACTAACGTGACACAGGAGGTTTGTTTGCATGTTATGGTATGTTAACAGTAGTAGGATGAATCAAGTATGTACCTAGCAGTTTTCAGCGAACGTGTTTCAATAGGGCGTTCAGATTTAAATCATTTAAGGCGAGAATCTAACTAAACTCGACATAACAGTACAGATTCGCTGATCGTCTCCGTTAGACAGGTTTGCAAAACGCCTGTAATCGGTTTAGACTTCGGATTGCAGCGGTGCTTAAAGCATACGGCGGTTACATTGGATACATACGTCATCGTTAAGTATCTCTCTGTCGGCTCATGCAATGACAACGGCATTCAAATATTTGTTATCATTTGAATACATCATTGAAACAATCGGAATTCGCTAGTCTCAATTTAGCCGCCACATTCTAGACGATAGGGCATAAACTTACGGTACGTGTAAATCGGGTATGGAGCAATTGTTAGAAGGGTGTATGTTGCTGCTGTTTAATTTTTGAATCCATTTAGAGCTGTTTAAGTCCACATCTTGCATATTGGCTAATAAAAACATTGCAGACGACAAACATTAATACACGAAAGCAGATCGACAGGCTGCAAAAATATAGAAATCGAATATTTCATACATGCTTTTAATCGAATTTTCTCGAAAAAGCAATAACCTTATGAGTAACGGAGTATTGACTTGTTAGGCTATTTTGTTTGATGTTCGTAAATTAGTTTAGCACCGCTGTAAGACACGAACATGATTGAGACTTTGCCTATCAAGACGCATTGATGCGTACAACTTTAGACAGTTTTGGTGTTTTATATGCAAATATATTTATCGGGCTCTCTAACTGAAGCGGAGTATATCCGTCAGTCAGGTACAAACACTATATAGCACGCATATAAAAATATTGGCAAGCCTTCTTCGCATTGCTTCGTTTCTTACTCCGTTATCTCCCCCCCCCGATCGCAGTGCCAAAAAGTGTCAACAGAAACGCTCACGCAGCAAAAGCGGACTTATGCAGTACTGAGACCTCCTGCTCTGGTTCCGTTATGAGCTCTCTGCCTGATACGGCTTTTCGTTGGTTTTCCAGATGACCGACCCACCCGAAAAGACCCACCGCAGTATCTACGTGTATCTAATATGTTTGCAATAGCAAAAGAAGTCTAGCATACACTGTATATACATATATGCGTATGAAGTAGCGTAGACCGAGTTAAGCTATGCAAATACAAATATAATTAACAAAAAGAAATAGTAACGCTGGAGCTATTTTCAACACCTCCTCCACCCAAAAAAAGCCTGGAGTCAAAACAGCCAGCCACGCTTATTCTTCGCTTTACTACGCGTGGCTTCCAACTAATGGATAGAGATAATTCCGATAGCGAGCCACAGACAGACATCTAAAGTGATTGCATCACCAATTCTCGGCATAAATTACAGCTTGGATCATTGATTCCCTCGGGTGGCAATAATACCGACAGCTATGGGCAGCCCGCAGGGAAGGTTACGTTGATGTCAATAAGCTAATATATATAATCGTGGATCGCTTGCCAAGAAGATTAAGTTAAAACCAATAACTTAAATAATGTATATATATATATATATATATATATATATATATATATATATATATATATATATACTAGGCAGTTTAAAACTTTTCTAGAATGAAAACCTACCATTTTCGAATTAATAGACATACTTCCCGACATACGATACGACGCGTATATATATATATATATATATATATTGCGACCAAAAACAGCATCGCATGAACATTGCTAATGAGATGTTGGACTCTGTCCGCGACGACCCAAATTTGCTCCAGAGGGTCATAACTGGTGACGAATCGTGGGTTTATGGTTATGACGTGGAAACCAAAGCTCAATCATCTCAATGGAAGCTGCCGCACGAACCAAGACCGAAAAAAGCGCGCCAAGTTCGGTCGAATGTGAAAGTTTTGCTGACAGTTTTCTTCGATTGCAGGGGCGTGGTGCATCATGAGTTCTTGCCACATGGTAGAACGGTCAATAAGGAATATTACCTGCAAGTTATGCGCAATTTGCGCGAAGCAATCCGGCAGAAACGCCCGGATTTGTGGAAGAACAAAAATTGGCTTTTGCACCACGATAACGCCCCTGCTCACACATCGTTGCTTGTGCGCGAGTTTTTGGCCAAAAACAACACACTAATGATGCCGCAGCCACCGTATTCCCCAGATCTGGCCCCCTGTGACTTTTTCTTGTTCCCTAAACTGAAGAGGCCCATGAAAGGACGACGTTACGCTACGCTTGACGAGATAAAGACGGCATCGAAGGAAGAGCTGAACAAGATAAAAAAAAATGGTTTTTTGAAGTGCTTCGAAGATCGGAAAAACCATTGGCACAAGTGTATAATATCTCATGGGGATTACTTTGAAGGGGACAAAATAGATATTCATGAATAAATGAATAATTTTTGAAAAAACACAAAAGTCGCGATACTTTTTGAACACACCTCGTATATATATATATATATATAAACAAGTATACTTACTCAATCTTCTAAAGTACAATATTTATCTGCCCTTCAAAAAAGCTCCCGCCCACCGCAATACACTTGAGTCACCTTCCTTCGCACTCTTCGAAACACTTTTGAAACGCGTGTTTCGGAATCAAGTCGAGTTGCCTCTGTTGTCTTGAAAAGTTGTGAATGTTTTCATCTGTGGGGGGAAAAGTCGCACAGAGCCACGTCCAAAATTTCGGTTGCGTGATTTTTTTATCATATACGTATGTAGGGACGAAACGTTTATTCATAGACCATTTAAGCGATTTATTTTCCTTATATTACATTATGTAATATAAGGAAAATGTTACTTATTTTGATTTTATATTTTTGATACGATATACTCCTCGAGAAGCTTAATACATTTTTACCTTTCTCAGCAACTCTCACTTCGCCGTTGCTGAAGAAACGCTTCTCACCAAAAATTTCAGAAATTTGAAGAATAACCGCCAGGTTTTAGGTCCACCAGGTACGGAAAATAAGGTAAAATAAGGTAAATTCGAACCGCAATTCGGCCAGTTTTCCCGATGCTAGCCGCAACTTGCGTGCAGAAACCGTCATTTTCAAGTTACCGTACAAGATACACACCCAGTATCATCCCAAGGCCTTCGTTATCTCTCTAATAATCATAGTTTATCGGTGGCAAGATTATCCGCACTTTTCCAAGTTTTCCTCACCAGTAGCCGTTTTTTAGTGTCTTCACTAAGGGCCCCAAAGTCGTATTAGGTGCTCGTGCGACCTCTCAAACTCATTAAGTTAGAAACAGTAGCAAAATATCGCGCAGAGTCACCGTGAAGTCTAACTCAGTTCTCACTTGGGTCACATTCCAACCTTTGAAAGATAAATGCTTGATAACTGCTCGAAACCCCTTTTTTTTAAATCACGCCGACACGTTGTACGGCAAAAGCGGTCAAACAATACTATTGGGGCCAATCACCACAATATTTTGACTGCTAGCAGTTAAAGAGTTGACCATTCTAGTAGTGGTGAAAGCGTGAAAGTAAATAAAAGCTTTTTAGCTACCGAGTATATATATATATATATATGTTTTCTTCCTCTGTTAAGAACTTTCTCTCTCTCTCTCTCTCTCTCTCTATATATATATATATATATATATATATATATATATATATATATAGGAAGATAACCAACAGTCGAAAAGCGAGGTTTACGCGCTCCGACAGCTGTTCGAACCTTCATAGGAGTCCCAATGCAAGCTTCTGTGTCACAAGTGAACCTTTCGGCAAACTACGACTAACTCTATTATTTGACGATGCGTCACTGGGCAAGAGCTAGGTCCATACGAAAACTGGCCTTAAATAAGTTACAATTAACTTGTATTAAAATAAATGAATGAACGAATTCGAAACCTTCGTTTTCACAAATTTTGCACTTGAGCGAGAACAAGCCAAACCGCTTCATTTGTTAAGCATATGTTAAGCACATATGTTGAGCATAACCGCTTTGTCGGCCAGTAGTATTGCGGTCGCCAGGCTGATATCGTAGCCTAGGATGATCGAGAAACAAGCATGGAGAACACAGAACCGGTCCATTCCGAAGAAGAAAACCGAAGCCCAGATATGGACGACGCTTAGAGCGTCGTGGTTTAAGGAAGCGACCAAAACACCAACAACGAAAGCAGCAGCAGGAGACTGGACCGTCCAGGTCATTCCCAACGAAGAGAAATAATTCAACAAAAAGCATGGCGACGTGGTCACCTACTATTTGACGCAGAAATTAAATCGGCACAGCGTTCCTAAACGTACCTGCATAGCATAGGCAAGGCTCACACAAAAACCAAGTGTGTCCAATGTGCGAGACCGATACGGACGATGATGACGTGACCCACACAATCTTCCCCTGGCCAGCACTTGAAAACAGCACAGTATGAAAGAGTGGGCCGACACTAGCATTTGACGCGACTTAATGGTGACAGATCTAGTCACGTCACGTCACGTCATCCTCCATCCGCCACGCCTGTCTGGCTGCAGTGACAGCTTCAGCAGTCACATGAAGGAGGATGAGGACATGGGTGTCCTTCATGCTCGAGGAGTAGGACGAGTGGGTAGAGTATCAGGCATCGTAGATGGCATAATGAGAAGAAAAACGAGTTGGCGGGATGAGCCGGCAACGCGACAAGATGGCGACGAACATTAGAAAGGAACACACTGAAAAATGTGAGGCGAAAAGAAGAGCCTCACGTTCCAGAATTTGGTAAAGCAAAGGTAGCTCTGATGTTCAATGACCAAAAATTAGAGCATCGGTTGTTAGGCCTGGCAAGATTATAGAAGATATATATATATATATATATATATATATATGCGCATATAGAGATAGAGAAAATCTCGAGTCGGAATATATGAGACAGCCGAAATTGGTGTTGTACTTGCAGCGAAATAACGCGTGCGCGCATCAATGACAACCCACCGGTATAGCGCATTGCTTCGAGGTTGTCCTGGCCACTTCAAACTCCGGCCGCAAGCCAATCAAAGGCCGCGCTTTGAATTTTCATCAGCTCGCGCCATCGAACGGTGGGGCCATTGAGGCCTGGAGGTTGGTGTACCGCCGTACATCGTCGTACCGAGGACATCACAGACCAAGTACCTACAATAGAGGTTAGCAGCCTCACCACGAGGCTCGCTTCGGGGAGCATTGCGTCCGAACTCGCTTCCATCGCCTGACCGGTTAGATCGCTCTATCTATGTATACACAGCCCACCGCTTGCTTCGCCTATGGAGACGATCGACTATTTCTATAGAATATCTCTACTGCCCTGCATTATCACACCGAGGTAGTGTCTCGATTTAGGCGTCTCGAGTACAACAAGTGGTACGATCGAAGCGTTTCGTTCGAGTCCACAGGCTCACCTCACGTATGTGCATTATGCGTCGCGTTGTCGCTCCGTCACCCAAAACTGCGTGCCGCTTAACAAATGAACGAAATCGTATAGCCGCCCCGCTAACGTGGGCAGTCAAATTGTTGACGGCAAGCAAATTACCCGTCGGCTCTCCTCCAGTCGACCCCGAAGTCATTGTCGTCGTTGAGGTGAGGTGTTGGCGGTGAGGAGTCTGACCTCATCCATCATCAGCGTTTAGCTTCACAGGTCATCGCGTACAGGACGGCAAAAGCGCCATTTCGGGGGGAGGGGGGCAGTGGGGAGTCAGGGCAGAAAGAGTCATGTGCGAGCTGTACATTGCAGAGCGAAGACGTCCTCATTCCCCTCTAGCCACGCCGCCACGTCTGCAGAAGCAATGATAGTACAGGAAGGTCGCAACCACAGAAGCAACGCTAACGGGGCAGCAGTGACGCTTTCCGTGTCAACCAACTCGCACCACAAAAATGTCCAGCACGCAATGTCACTGCAGCTGCGTGGTTCCACAGATCAACCGACGACCGAGACTAAGTGAAAGCGTTCAGCCGAATATTGTCCACAGGCGCTATGCGTGTACCGCCGTGTGCGCTCGCTGCCAGTAGTAGTAGTAGTGGTAGTATAAAAGTTGGTCGTTGGAATAGTTGTTGTATTGGTGGCAATAGTAGTCCTGCCTGCAAAGAACAACATCATATATAATAGCGCTATCGCCTAGCGAAAACAGTCGCATAAGCCAAAGGATCAAATTGCCGAGAAAAACGGCATCCACTGAGCGAGCCGATATCGCAGCAAAGTAAAGTTTTCGGGGGGCTGACCACCCTCAGCCAAGATTTAACGTCCACAGAACTGTTTTGCTCCATTGCTCCATAGACGGAGCCCCATAAATACAAATGCAGTGCAACGGTGGGGCTCGAACCCGCGTACCTATGTGTATTTTCTTGTTGCGAGGCGCAGACTTAAGCCACTACGCCACCGGACTCGACAGATATCGCAACAGCGTTCGAGTAACAAAATCCGAAAGCTTTTGAAAGCCAGTAAATTCTGGTATTTGATTATTTTCATCATCTGTTCGGTTGATAAGATTCTTGTTTAAATGAATTCGTATGTTAACTGATTAAAAAATATGCAGCTGCTACCAATTGTAAATCGAAGACTAAGCTTCTACGACTTCTTCTATCATCTTGTTACAATGTCTTGAAGACATTGTGCCATTTAATACGATTTCATGATTCAACTTATAAATTGTTTATTATAGAGCTTTGTTAATATTGTTTATAGAGCATTGCCCGAGTTATCCACCAATCATATAAGTGGTATTTTTGCCTAGGGCCAGTTCGTCACGTCTTGCAGCCCAGTGATAAACGTCAGGACAATTCCGGACAGTCCGGCGAGAGGTTTTTGTCAAATACGGCATGGCAAGTCCCACCACTATCTGCCAATCACCGGAGAAGTGAGTAACGACATTTTGCCCTCCTTCGTAGAAAAATACTTTATCCTCCTACGCTATGACATTTGCATCGGCGTGCTTACAGAGGATTTATGACGCGATATTTATTGGAGGCGATAGGTGGCGTTACTTTTCCTCATTGGGACTTGGAGAACTGGTTTTAGGTTAACCTGCGACGGGCGCCAAGTGAAGCCAAATCACAGCTATTGCATTACGGCACCCATTTTGACGACAATAAACAAAAATTAACAAAAACAATGACGGCACTCCAAAACTAAACAACCGACATGTGTGAGAGTAAACGCAAAATAAAAGTAGATTCTTCAGATGAATTCAAGTGCTACCTTCGAATTACCGTGCTCCTTCTCGTATAGTCGAGATTTTCCGGGAGTTCAAACTCCCCGTAGCGATGTTCCACCCTTAAATCTTCCATAATGCATGCTGTACGTTAGCCTTTCCTGTCCGAATGCACTCAACTCTCTCTGAAGCAGGCGAAAGATATTAACTGGGGCAAGTCTTTTTTTGTAACAAGAGCGTTTTAATTTCTATGCCATCTTATATAGCCGCTTGTATCCCTAGCAGACAGCGTAAACCATGATACATCAAAAACAGCAAAGCTAACCTTTCCACCTAACAACAGTAAATAACCCAATTTGGCACGTTTTCTTTATATATATATATATATATATATATATATATATATATATATATATATATATATATATAGCATCTTCGGAAAAACTCTTCTCCGTGCTCGCACAAAACTAGATACAAAGGAAGATTTACCACAAAGTGTGCACAGCAAGGACTCAAGAAGTGGTTAGCACAGTCCAACTACTAATTTCTGAGAATTCATTTGTCTCGATTAGCAATCTTAGGCTTGAGTTTAACCCAGCCATAATGACCATGCGCGGGATTGTGCTCGAGAACATCAGGTACAATTGCAATGTCAAATAAGCCCCAGACAAATACTCTCTGAGGTCGCCGTGAAAGCCAATAGGCTTGTCCGATGCTATTTGCTCCTCTCTCCTTTCTTAAGCACGAAGTAGAAGTTGGCGGTTTTCGTTTATTCTCTGGCGGGACATATTCACTGTAGAATAAAACTAAATCAATCGTAGGAGGGACTACAACTGGCTTGCCCGCGATCCAGGTTATATGCCCATTGAGGGCAAAAGCAAATTCCCGGTTAACGTTCTCAGTGTGGTGTCTCGTGAAGGAGACGCCATGTCGCCGTACTTTCCTTAGAAAGGCAAAAACATTACAAATGAAGTTTCCTTGCATGGCAACTACAAACTGTCGTGAAACCCTAGATATATGAAATGCCTAAAGAACTACCTTACATCTCTCACCAAGGTAGCGCTGCCGCTCACACCAGCCGTTTAGTATAGAGGAGTGTTAATCTAAGCATATGAGTATTACGTTTTTGGGCCAAGGGCGTGTGACCGCCGGACAGCCCAGTGGAATTGAATCCGTTAGACCACCATACATTTGGCGAGTCTGAGCCAAAGTCTCGACATTCGAATATGGAGTCGCTCACTATTTGCCGCGACTATCAAGAAAGCGTTCAAATAATTTAGGGTGGGGCATGGGCTTTTGACATGGACTAGTATGAGGTTTGGACCCGGAAATGAAAACGCGATCAAAGCAAGCGGGGATTATATTGAATAAAAATGTTCGTCAGCAGTTCCCCTGTCGACCCACGCCAACTAAATCCATCCGAAGATCTGTTTTCAATTAGGCACGGGCTGACAAGTGGTCATTAAATACGCACCAGTTTAGGCGGCTAGGAACTTACATATATATATATATATATATATATATATATATATATATGTATCTGGACCACCCGTAATGGTGCACGCGTTCGCAGGGACCCAAATGTCAGGATGCGACCGTGAATGATTGATTACATTTAATACATTTTCAGCTCATATATATATATATAACTAGCTTGACTTCCCGTATGATGCTGTACCCTCCTGGCGGGTCAGCCCACCTCTACCTTTCCACTAAGCAACGTGGTACAAACATGTCAGATAGTTCATCAATGATAAAGGACGAAATATGTTGTAATTTAACAACCACTGCGTAATAATGGGGCATGCTAACGAACTCCCCGCGATATTTCTAGCGCGAATCTAGCTTTTGATTAACTTTGCCCACCATTTTAGTTACATGTTCAAAAAAAACAAAAGCGGCGTTGTTAATTGGCAAACACAACTCAAAAAAGAAAGGCAATGTCGTGTTGATCGAAAAATCGTAATGACCGGCCATTGATAACCAAATACGACATAAACATACTCATATAATGAATATTCCCAATTTTGCTGTACTATCAATCATTAACTGCCGCATCAAACGCATTGACTGCAAAGACATTCATTAAATACAGACAATACAACGTAATCATAAACTTCGTATGTCAGGAGTGGACAACAAATGTGTCCAAAAAAAGGCGGTTTGCTTTATAATTTTCTCACTTTAGTACTCAATTTAGGACTATCATATGGTTGGACGCGACTGGAGAAATTTTTATCTATGTAGATATGCAACGAGGGGCAATTCCTATTGCAATCTTTCCTACATCGGATTCTGACAAGACTATTGTTAGTTGTTCGACGTCTCAAGGACGGCCGGACATAACAGAAGAACACAGCCTAAAGTTCGACTAATTGGCCGAAGAAGTCTAAAATCATGAAAGCAAGCAAATCATCTTGTCGTCCCGACGGGCAGACATGACATCAAGATTGAACGCGCACATTCAGCCTAAAACGTGTTCTTTATACAGCACCCCGTTAACTTTAGATAGCTACCTCCTACCGAATTCCGCTCATTAATAAGCCAAACTAAATTGAAGCAGGCAAACATGGTTGTCGTAGAAACAATGTTCTTCTTTCGGAACATTGTAGCCGTAGTTCATATACATATAACACCCACGCACATGGTTAGGTACCTAGGCGTAATCCTGGATAGGGACAGGAACTCCTTATGTGCGCTATGCAGCACAAAAGGCTTCCGAAGCCCCTGCAGAGCTGCGAAAAGTCCTCCCACAGACCAGAGAAGCAACCGACTCTCGGCGCCGCTCCTAAGTACCAGTAGTTGATAGTACCATGCTATATACCGCACCCAGATGATAGCGCCCTAAGGTTATAACACTCCGCGCCCTCAACAAGACCCAGTAACCTATGGCGCTCAACATCACACGCGGGCAAGTCGCACGGATTTCGCAGCAACCAAATAAGTCTTCTTTAGACATTAGTTGCCTGGGACTTACGAGTGAAGGAGCTGGCTTCAAGAAGCCATCAATTAATGTCCGGATGAAGGGAATACTGGTCATAAGATACTTTCTGGACTGACTCTCAGCCAAGATTTAACGTCCATGGGACTGCTCTTCGCATTGCTTCATAGGCGGACTACCCCCATAAATACTAGTGTGCAACGGTGGGGCTCGAGCCCGCGCACCTGCTATGTGTCTCCTACAGTCGCGAGGCGCAGACGAGCGCACCACGGGCTCGACAGGGAATACTAACCAGCAGAACAGATACCCCACGCAAGTGGAACCAGCAATGAGAAGGAATCCTGCCGGACCATCCTGGCTACAGGAGAAAATCAATACTGCCTAATCTCAAAAAATGGTAAAGCCTTGAAAACGACACGCTTGCTTACCCACTCACGCAACTGCTAACGGGGTACGATGGCTGCTTTAAGCAAGACCTACACCGCGTTGGTAAAACTGACCCCTCTTTTTATGCTGTATGTGCAACTCAGAAGAGGCTGACGATATAAGGCATCGCTAGGAACGCTGTGCCCTTTTTAATATTGAGCGAGAGCTACTGTCTTGGGAATCTAAGACTGGGAAGTTTCCTGAAAAGCCTGTGTAGAAGGACTCCTTATGGATTGTGAATCCTGGTTTATGGTAAGAAGATTGGCAGAATTTACCTCCGATCAGGCGAAATTAACCGCAGCACAGACGAGCAGCCTTAATGGCAAGCTAAAGTGGCCGGGGGAAGTAATTCAGTTCTGCGGCCACCCGCAAAAGGGGACAACGAAAACGACTGAATCTTAGTTGGCTTGTGAGTCCCATATGTGGCTTTAACAACAACGCCTGGTGCGCATTATGCAATTTACCAGTCAATCTTCTGTCTCTCTCATTATATATATATATATATATATATATGTGTGTATGTATATATATATATATATATATATATATATTGGAGCCACACAAAGCAAGATTATTGTCTAGGTGTATGAAATAATTATACGTGCTGATGAAATTAGGAAAATAAATGAAATATAAACATTCCTTTCTGACCTATTTATTGTTTTACCATCGACACCTCTATGCAGTAGTACTACGAGTAAAAGTGCCAACGACTTCGTTTTGGTGTAGTCTGGTGACAAGACGGCAGCAGGCGACTTAATTGAAGACGTCTGTGTGGAAAGACCAAATCATTTGTTCATTCGCCGAGTTCCGGGTTTTTGGGGCCAAAGGAAGGACACACGGTTCGTTTTCATCGATTAACTCGATGGCTCCATCCATGCTCCCGAGAGCAAAATAACGCGAAGTGAAAGAAAGACAGCGAAAGAAGATAGCGCACAATGAGAAGAAAAGTATAAGACTGAGGGTTGCCCAGTATATTAGCGTAATATAACTGCAAAGAAAATGAGGAGGGGCGTGCCAATATTAAGTCAAACAAGAAACTCAGCAACAGTAAGACTTCAACTCGAGATATATCGTACACTTTAGAGAGTTACTATCGATATGGACTCACGCTATACGGTGGTTACTAGTACAACATTACGTCGTCCTGCAGAGGAAAGCCGTAAGATTGGTCTGCGGTGCTGATCGCAGCGTTAATGCAGCGACACTTATGCACAGCTTAAAGCGACACTTTTGCCTTTCTGACATCATTACACAGAATCAGTGCTCTCTAATTTTTCCTAAAAGAGGCACATCTTAGGCATGAGATACAAGAAAGACAAAGATCAAGCCACCGATATATCATTGTATCACTCAGCCAAGAGCAACTGTCCAGGTTCATTAAATGAACCGTTCCAATAACACAATATTTATAACACTTAAAAATTAAATCAATGCGCACAAGTACTCCGTCACCTAGAGTACAAACACAGATAACATGTAACCACCTCTACGAGTTCTCACACAAACGCCCACACACACATATAAAGATACAGGGCTACAAAAACGTTTTTTTGGTTTTGTTCGTAGAGAATCATGAAAAAAAAAACCGAAAAAACTGTTTTGTAGGCCCAATATTTACATGCTGCAGCAGTCATCAGAGAGTGCAACTACACATTTGCATATATGTGTACATACCTACCTGTCTTAATCTTTATATATATATATATATATATATATGTATATACGGAAATTAAGGTAGGTAGGGGTTCCAATTGAGGGACTTTCAACTCTCTACAAGACCTTGTTCTTATCTATTTTATGTTATGATATCCTGTTGTGGGGTGGTGGGTACAGAAGCATTCTTTGAAGGGTTCAGGTAATTCAAAATGATGCACTTCGTGCCATCTTCTCCCGCCGGCGCTACGAGTCAGATAGTGATTTTTTCGATGCCTCTGACCTTTTACCATTTCCAAAATATATATTCTTAGAGTGGCCACGCTTGCCTACAAGACTTCTCGTGGTTTACTACAGGCGAATATAGTATTGCCTTTGGTGCCTAGGCGTAGAGCGTGTGTAGAGCGATAGTATTTGTGGTACCGCGGACCAGAAATAAAATTAGGTCCCGTTATCTATTGTGCCGGCAGCCGCATATTTGGAGCGCGCTACCAGCACGCATGAGATCTCTCTCCTTTGTGAGTGTTTTTGTGCGGGAATTGAAAAATGATCTTGCTTCCGGCTCTCATATAACAGACCGATGAGGGTATTGACACGCGTTGCGGAGTAAAGAGCTGTCGAGACGTTAATTGATTCATGAGTTGTGGGAGGCACCATACAAACAAGTTGTACAGCCACCATACTTTGTAATGCATTTTCGCAAATAATTTACCTTCTGGATATATATATATATATATATAGGCTCGTAAATTAGGTAGTATGGAGCAAATAATAAAGCATATGTATTAGATGTTTCAGTGCTGCGCACACGGGCTTTCAGCTTTGCGAATTATGCAACTATAATGCTGTAATACATATAGGACATTGTAAACAAAACGCACTGAAAAAATAAATTGGCAAACAAAAGACAATTTGAGAGAGAGAAAAGGCTGTGTCAGCCAGCGCTTAGCCACACATGAGCTTTATTGTCTCAGCGCCGCCTTGACATAGACGAATCATCAAAAACGGTGAGGACTTCACGTACTGAAGCGTCACTGCGTAGGCTTTAATTGAAGCTGTGCTACTGCACAGAACTTCAAGACTGCCCTACTTTCCGCTTACTGGTCGTTGTTAATCCTTACCACAAATACACATCCTGCCGCATCAGCAGATTTCAGACTAAATAAATAAACTGTCGTAAGAACGTTTCGTTTACCCTTCAGTCGCTAGCATCCAACAAGGAAAGCAAAAACATATATATATATATATATATATATATATATATATATATATATATATATAGACAAGATAAAACAGAACAACGTCCAAGCCTAACGGGAGGAGCGGGAATGAACCTTAATACCAAATAGCAATTGGATTGCCGAAGCTATGCAGCTTCAGCTCAGAGTAACGCAACCACAGTACGTAAGTAAATGTGTCTACTGGTGACAGACAACTGATATTTTTCTTGCATGCTTGTTAAAAGAAACAGATGATTCTGTTTATATAAGAAATACGAGCTTCTCCTAAACCAGTACTATTGTCTTGTCGACAGTTGATCATAACAAATTGCTTCTATCTGTGCTTGTAAGGTTCCTCATAAACTCTCCACTAGATTTGAATGTATATATTTATGTTTCAGCGTATATATATATATATATATATATATATATATATATATATATATATATATATATATATAAAATGTAAAATTGTGTATGTACCGATGTAAAGGTAAAATTGCCGCACTTGTGTCGATTTCCTGACGGATTGCCTGCCTAATTACGTCTAATTATCGTTGCCTTTCGCCTAGACCTATTTGGCCGCATGTTAGGTCGAGACCAGAACCTCCTACTAAGACGGCGGCCCGCTCAATATAGCGGCGCCGTAAACGAAGGATTCGACAAGCGCCTTTTATTCCTCCAATGATCAGAAAGAAAACCCGTCGCCGGCAGGCCGAACTATGTCCTACCAAAAAATCGTTGTGCTAACTGCCTTTAAGCAACTGCTCCAAAGAGTTAGCCATGTACTCTTCTCATGTGTATGATCTCAGCATTATTTGTTTCAGCACATGTCCCACCCATGTATATATATATATATATATTTATTCACTTACATGACGGTATTAAGTTAGCATTTTGGAGATAATTTGTCCTGATATTTATAGTTATTCTAGCCGCATGTATATGTATCTAAACATAAAGCACTGTTGTGTACGCAGTAAATGGGCCTATCGTCCTATAGACAATGCTACGCAGTGTTCATCCGTGGCACAGCAAAGATGCAACGAATTTCCGCGGTCGATATTCTAGCTGCTACGAGACCAAAGGTAGCTTTCTACCCGGCAATTGCTCGCAATAAATTGTCAGCTTACCTAGCATAAAGCCGGACGCAAATGATAGCGCTGATTGTTCTTTAATATATATATATATATATATATATATATATATATATATATAATGACATGTATGGTATTGCATTATATCTTTTTTCGAGACATCTGTGCTCCCCGTTTCTGTCCGATTATGGATCGATTTATGTCAACACCGGCATTTACCTTGTCTGAACTGGAAACCACGAAAGCCAATTTAATAGCGGCCAGTCCTAGTTCTGAACCCACGACGTCCCGAATGCACTAGTGTAATTTGCCTTGAATTTAGCGCGATGGCCTAAGCAAGATCGAAAATGTCCGTTTGATAACTTCCTAATCATCAACTGTTTTATGCGACCTCACACGATGGTTGTTTTCAATACAATGAAGCATTCTTTCTTCGCTACCCACGTTTGACACCGACGAATTTTTCAGAGATAGCCACATACATATTACAATACAAATAATACATTTTTGCCCCTCTCTTGCTTTACAATCTCCTAACGTCTGGTCAAGTGCTGGGGTCGAACACCCTGTAAATGTAACTAGATTTAAATAAATATTGCATATATCTATAATAAAATAGTAGCTATAAATATATATATATATATATATATATATATATATATATATATATATATATATATATATATATGTGAAGGCATATTAAACATACGCTAGTCAGCATCACTATAAGTCATCCGGGCGCCTCATAAAGTTTGTCGTCGAAAGGTGCTCGTAAAAAGCCCTTATCGAATGACACTTCTGGAGTGATACCAACAAAACCTGTAAATAGGAGACAAAGCACTCACCCTTGGCAGAAATGCTTTTACGTCCTTCAACGAGACGGCTTCCCGCGAGTTCACCATAGTGTAGAACTCTTTTCTCAGCCAACGCTCGACCTGAAGCGGATATGGAGCTCCGAGTGTGTCCTCGACGAGGTACTTCAGGCCGCGAACCCAGAGCTCGCAGTCGGCCAGTGAAGTTGCTACAGCGCGTTGATCGTGGGTCGCAAATGTTTGTAGACCGATGTACCCGATCCGTCGCGCAACGGGTTTTGCCCAGACAGATAGACAACAGGGGGAATAGGGGTATATGAAAGGCACCGAGAAGAAAAAGATAATCAGCAAGAGATAACAAACAGTATTGTATGAAGAGTGCAATATTAATCAGACAGCGTTTACCCGCGGCGGGGCAAAATATCAAAATGAATAGCGTCCTCGAGACGGTAACGGCGTTCGAACGCTACGTATGCACGCACGACGAAGTAAAGGGGCAATCTCTCTGAAGGAGAACGCATTTATTTTGCTTAATTTAGTAGTGTGATATGATGACACAGACAGAAGCACACAAGGTGGCATTTTCAAATTTTTTATGTGCCGCATAGTATGCGGACATACGGTATCTGGGTCGTAGACTGTCATTTCCGTTAAAGATCTCTGCGAGAGAGAGACTCTGATCTGTGTAGAGAGGTAGTGGTTTCATTTATAACATTGTTATCATAACACATAATGCGAGCCACGCGGTTTATGTCCCATCGATCTACAATGGCCTCGGAAGAGTGTTACTCACGTCAATCTTATCGTAAAATCAATATTCCTGTACTCTGCGACTTCCGCGTCTGGTGTATCTATATTGCGCGTTTGCATTCGGTTCTGTACAAGCATTCATTTAGAAAGAATATAAATTTTCAGGCTATTGACGTATAAACGACGTTTAGTTTATTACTACATCACATTTTGGTATTGTTACACAACTGTGTATAAACGAAATGCCAGCGAATTGTCTGCCTCCGAAAACCGCCTCAGCCCTCTGTGGCCTAGTGAAGCTGTGTGGTATTACACGTATAGATTCAAAACGTGGTTTATTATATATATATATATATATATATATATATATATATATATATATATATATATATATGAAATAGTATATAAATGATAAAGGTATTAAGTAAAGAAGATGTTGCGATTCGACAGAAAATAATCCCGGACACATAACAGGACAATTATTATTACTACGTAACAAGTAAAGGAACAACAAGCGTGTGTGTACATAACAGACAACCTCCTGCACTTCAAAAAGTAGTAACTAGATAACCCAGGGAACAAGCTCTACTGTCTAATAAGTATGTGCGCCGTATCGCGATTGAATTAACGACCGATAGCATTGGACGCCCAAACCATACCCTATACTACCTTTCATTCGAGTTGATCTATATTATGTAGATAATTGTAGCGGTACGTATATCTGTCCAATTCGCACTTTCTTCATATTCACGCATTTATTACGACGTGCGCTCCCTCAGACGTGCGCCCGAAATGCTTTAATCAGCACAATAATACTCACTACTTCGCCAGTTAAATCTAACAAAGTATAACCTGACCAAAATCAAGTAAATCAAACATCGCCGCTCATTAAAAACTCGTAACAAACTGCACGTCCCTCGATCTTCGCCACTACTCTCACATCAAATCAATCACTTGTGTAAAACAGAGGCGAATGCCCAATAAATCATCGGATCACCCAGCGCTGGTGCTAGAAGCTCTTGAGTCTCGCCACAAAGCACGTCGTGAACAGAACACACTTAACACACGTGCTTCCAAATCGGCTCCGCATTACTTGACCTCGGTAAACTTTGTTACTACCTGTAACACCGACGTGTGGTAACTTTTCCTAACACGACACAATTGTGAGGGCCAGATTTAGCTAACAACGCAGCAACTAATTCTAATGCGATTGTACTACTTGTAGTACTTACAAGGCGCCACTCTGTAAATCACAAATAATGGACCATTCATTTAGTAGTTGTGATGTGTGCATTTAGGCAACTTTCGACGTTCGTGAATTGCTTGACGCCTGCTACCGACAACTGTCTGCTGGCAAACTTTATAACGTAAAGGTTTCTCCTGTAAAATACCAGCACTATGAAACTCGCTGCCCTGAATGAGGAGCTTCGACGAACCCTATCACAGAGTATTCTGTTCTCAAACTATTGAGAAAAAGAGCTCGAATGTGTATAGGTCAAGAACTACCTACGTATTTATTAGCAAAGCATATATTCATATGCAACAGAAAGAGACAAAGCTTTTCATCGCTGTACCCCCCCCCCGCCCCTCTCTCTCTCTCTCCTTCTACAAATGAACCTCCTTTTGGGGCTGACTCTCAGCCAAGATTTAACGTCCATGGGACTGCCTTTCGCATTGCTTCATAGACGGACCCCCATAAATACAAATGTGGGGCAACGGTGGGGTTCGAACCCGCGCACCTATGTGTCTCCTCCGGTCGCGAGGCGCAGACACATGCCACCACGCCACCGGGCTCAACTCTACAAATGAACCTGGTCAAGTCGTATAATCGTAGTAGTGTAGTATTATTATATTTAATGAAACTGGTTAACCATCACGGGAGTTTATCCCGTTAACATGGCCGGCAGGCACGTTGTAAGTACGAACTACCCGCATTTCCGTTTGATTCAACTCGGAACCTCTTATTCTTTCGAAGCTACGCCTGTTTCCTGACTGACTAACTGACTTCCTCAATAGTCATCACAAGTCCGAGAATTGCTGGCGCAATTTCCTGTCGTTTGTCACCCGTCAATGTGCAGAACAATCGTGTAGCGTTTCAGCGTCTGCATGTACGCACCCCGGGGAAGGACACGGCCAGCGAACGAATAAATCCGGCAAGGAGTCTCCTACTTGAAATATTAATCCAAGAGTTACGCAGTCAGAATCCCGCAATCAATTCGTTCGCAATGTGAGACCTGCAGACGTAACGTGTTGGCTGGTGAGAACAGTCCGGCAATCAGAACCGCCACCAATTTGCAAGCAGAGCAGTCGCCGCCTCCTTTACTCTGCATCCTGCATCATTATAAATGGAACACAAATGTATTTAAAATTTGTTTAAATACAAAGTTAAACTATTCCATTGCATAGTACTATGCATTTATGAACAATGTGATTAAATCTTTTCGGAGTAAGCACCTCTTCCCTAAAAAAAATATATGACTTCTTTTGACAAATATTACAGCTCCAGCGTATTCAGCTGGTATATATATATATATATATATATATATATATATAAATATACATATATATATATATATATATATATATATATATATATATATATATATATATATATATATATATATAAATATACATATATATATATATGTATATTTATATATATATATATATATATATATATATATATTAATATCGCGTCCAGATGCATGTATGAGCGTACGAGTTTCGTTTTGCCTCAATAAAGAACCTACGATACGTCACCACATACAATGTGGTGGCCTTTTTGATCAAACACAGGCTAAGTGTTGAGTCTCTAATGAAAAAGACGCTCTCGATTAGGATAACGGTTCAGTCAGTCGTTATTATCGGCTATTAACTGAACGAGGTCTCGATGAGCCGCCATCGCGATCGCAATCGCAATGGCGAACGGCCGCTATCGCCGAACCTCTGACGGAGACGCTTTCGTCATGTGCGTGGACTCGTCTTCATCGCCGCCCTTCATCATGAACAGGAGAACTTCATTTCTCTAGGAGATGATAGCAGCACCTCGTCATTGAGCGAGCCCGTTCGCGGCACACAGTGCGTGTTGGTTGTCGATCCTACCATTGTTCCGTTGCGGCACACGCATAGGCGCGATTTACGGAGCTGCAAGGCAGGCTATGCCAGAGTTGTCCGCCACCATCGAATCGCGTAAAGCGAACTGGCGTGCACCCACACAGGAGAATAGCGCTGCAGGGCCGAATTCAAAGTCGAATCGTAGCAGTTCGATCCTGTCCGTTAATGGAAACACCACAAGGGACATCATCTCTGCTGAAGTGCATATGTGGAAAATGTTTTCTAGCTGAAATGGGGCTGCTGTCGACGCAGATCTCGATATGTGTCAACGACCACTGCGCATTGTAGTAGAGATGTCACGCCGTGAACTTTTGCAAAAAAAAACATTCTTCGTTGCTGGACAATACATAGATAATGCACAACGATACCCGAACATCGTATCATTATGCTGCGCTAACAGTCCCTAGGTTGCTAAGGCAACCATATATATATATATATATATATATATATATATATATATATATATATATATATATATATATATATATACAGGTAGTTCAACAAGTTCTTAAAATGAAAACCAAGAATTTTCCAAATCTTGTTTTTAATTTTTTCTTATTCGATATACTCCCCGAGAAGCTCAATACACTTTTCCCACCGAGATTTCAGAGCATTTATACCTCTTGAGTAGAATTCCGCGTCTTTAGACTGAAAATAGGCATTGACAGCAGCCTTAACCTCTTCATTGCTGGAGAAACGCTTTCCACCGAGACTATTCTTCAAATGTCCGAAGAGGAAATAATCAGAGGGGGCCAGGTCTGGAGAATAGGAAGGTTGTTCAATAAGTTCGAACCTCAGTTGGGCCAGTTTTGCCGTTGCTTGCCGCGACTTGTGTGCGGGAGCATTGTCCTGGTGAAACAGGACAACCTTCTTCTGCAAAGCGGGCCGTTTCACGATGAGTTCTTGCTTCAGGCAGTCCAACAGTCTTGCATAATATTCTCCCGTAATCGTTTTACCGCTCTCAAGGTAGTCGACCAGAATTATTCCACGTTGGTCCCAAAAAACCGTAGCCATCATCTTTCCGGCCGATGCCGTTGTCCGCACCCTCTTCGGAAGGTCCTTCACCAGGTGCACACCATTGACGAGATGCTTCTTGGGTCTCGGGAGTGTAGTGATGGACCCAGCTTTCATCGACGGTCACGAATCTGCGCCAAAAATCCGACGGATTTTTCGACATCTTGGCCAAATTTCGCTGTGAAGCGGAAACACGCGCGTCTTTTTGGCCTTGGTTGAGCAAATGCGGCACCCATTTTGCTCTGAGCTTTTTCATCTTCAAGTTTTCGTGCAGGATGAAATGCACTCTACCCAAACTGATCCCCAAGGCCTCCGCTATCTCCCTAATGTTCACTCGCTTATCTGCGGCAACGATTTTCCGCACTTTTTCCACGTTTTCCTCATCAGTTGCCGTTTTTGGGCGTCCTGAACGCAGTTCATCCTCGGTGCTCCTGCGACCTCTTTTTAACTCATTAATCCAGTTGGAAACAGTGGCAAAACATGGCGCAGAGTCACCGTACACCTCGTCTAACTCAGTTTTCACTTGGGTCGCATTCCAACCTTTGAAATAAAAATGCTTGATAACCACTCGAAACTCTTTTTTCTCAATTTTTCAAAATCACGCCGATACGTTGCACGGGAAAAGCGATCAAACGAAATCGCAACGGCCAATCACCATAATATTTTGACTGCTAGCATTCGAAAAGTTGCCCTTTCCAATAGCGGTGAAAGCGCGCCAAAATTCGAATTCTGAAAAGCTCATTTTAAGAACTTGTTGAACTACCTGTATATATTTTCAATTTCAATTCAATTTCAAACGTGGTTTATTCACGGAACTGCATTTCACAACGCTTAAGTTCTCGGTTAAAAAAAATGGTTGAAAAAATATGAATCAAACAACAAAGCAGACAATTACTCTCGACAAAATCCAAGGAGTGCTTTGTATAAGCACTTTACACACAATGGTATTACAGTGGTTAATAATTTACACAAGAACTACAAAGCAGCAATTGGTGCGTTTGTTAGAACGCCGAACACCACATGAGGCAACAAACTTGCAAATATAACACACAAACGAAGTAGTCCACTAGTACAGCATCAACACAACTTACAACAACTATGTCTAAAAACATGTGGATAAATACAATCAAACTAGGTGTGTCCTCGTATACGAAGCACAACATTTGTAATACCAACTATACCTAGATCACACGCCTGGTTCCGACTGTGAAATTAACAGCCACTGCTTTAACTCGCGAGAGAAGAGGTGTTTCGTGGTGAGGCATCTTATGCGTTTAGGAATGCGGGTCCAGGTTTCAGGAAGGCGGTACGCAAGTGCGTGTTGACTAGACTTCAAGGATACAGAGGGCACTGCAAAAGTTGTTGCGCGCCTACCTGATGTTCGACTCAGGGTAGGGACTAGTGCAAATGCAATCTCCATAGGCACAATACTACGCGAAATTTTGTACGCTAACATTGAAACCCGCAGAAAGTAAATGCTTTCTACCGTGAGTAGGTTAAAACGAATGAGCAAGTCACGGACCGAATCCCTTCGCCTTCTAGCAAAAATGGCTCTAATTGCATCATTCTGTATCACTTGTGCTCTTCGGAGAATTCCGTCGTAGCTACCTCCCCAGAGAAGGATTCCATAGCATAGAACTGGTAAAAGCACGGCCTTGTACACCAGAAGTAAGCCCTCTGTGGGTACCCCAATCAATTTCATTTTACACAGCGTAGATATTACAGCATAGCACTTTGGTGCAATGTAATCCAGATGGGGATGCCACCTCATGTTTTCCTGGAGAACGAGCCCCAGGCACCTAGCGGTCTGCGAGAGCTTAATGTTCCGTATCTTAAATATCTGGTTGTCAGATAATTCTAGAAGCCTCGGCGATGCACGAAAAACTATGAAATTGGTTTTGTTAGCATTGACGACTAGTCCAAAAATGTTAAAAATGCTAATTATATTATCAACATTCAAAAGCGACTGCTGCAAGTCCATATCAAAGTTCCGATGATTCACTCCGAACAGTAGCGTAGTGTCATCAGCAAAAGCTATAGCTGAGCCAAGGTTTAGCCTCTGAATCCGTAATAGAATAAAATTCAGTAGAATAAGAAACATAAAAGGTCCGAGAACCGAGCCTTGAGGGGTACCGATATCGACCTGCTGCCATGAGGACTCTATTTGACCAGCTCGTACCACTTGTCTCCGTCCTGAGAGATAGGACCTAAACCAGGCAACCGCCGGCGCAGAGCAACCCAGCTGAGCGAGCATTTGGAATAGAAGGGAATGATCAAGGCAATTGAAAGCCGCTGACACGTCGAGAAAGACTGCGAGACAAAACTTATGTAGCTCAACCGAGTCGGACACTCGCTGCCATAAGTGGGCCAACGCGAGGTCAGTCGACCTACCCCTGCGAAAGCCGAACTGGTTTGAGGAAAGGAAATGTATCGTCTCTAAATATCCATTTAGCCTAACCAGCACCAGTTTCTCAATGACCTTCGAGATATAATCCACGACCGAGATCGGCCTATAGTTGGCTGCGCGGTTTCGCTCACCCTTTTTCTTAAATAGAGGAAACACCGCCGTATCTTTCAAACGTGATGGAAAGGTGCCAGACTCAAACGAACGATTTATAATGTCAGTCAGCGGACCTGCGATCGATGAAGCTGCTAACTTCAATAATTTTGCAGGTACACCGATGACACCTCCACTCCAGCTTGCTTTAAGACGGAATAGAGACAGCAGAGAGTGAGAATACATTGTCATTTTTTTCCCATACCTCGTCAAGCAGGGTGGCCATATCTCTGTTCTTTTTGAGGTGAGCGACCGTGGTATTACCTAGCGTGGCAAAGTGACGGTTTAGCTCGTCTGCAATTTTTACTGGATCATCTAATGTTTCATCCTCGGCAACTAGTAACGCGGACGGTAATTCTACTGGATCATGTCGCCTACCACAGAGTCCATTGATGAATTTCCAGAGTTTAGAGGAATCATCACGTAAGAAAGCAAAGCGATTTCGGTAAAATGCTGTCCTCGCAGCGCGAATTGCATTGAGGTAGCGGCGACGACTATTCAAATAGGACGCTTTCGAATCTACCGAATTTATCTTGCGATGTCTGCGGTACATCTTATTTACTCTACGGCACAGCCGCCGTAAACCTGGAGAAAAGGAAAATTGACCCACCTTGGACGATCTATTTGGAGTAGAAACGTCTACCAGATCAAAGGTTTTTTCGTATACATGAAGCAGGATTCTACTGAAAGCGTTAAATGCCGAATTTACGTCTACTGCATCATAAACTGGTAACCACGAGACATCTTGCAACCGATAGAGGAACGTATCAATCTTAGCCCTGTTGTGACTTCGGCTTAGGGTTGGGGCCAGCTCGGTCAACGGTTTGACAGCCACCGAGTTGTCGGACAAAGATATTAAAACCGGGTAGTGATCAGAGAAAAGCAGAGTACCGAGAACCGCCGGCTGGACAGTAGTAAATCTTGAGCAATTGGAAATAGCAATATGGTCTATGCACGTACCAGATGCAGGTCTGGTTATGCGCTCGACTACCAGGGAGAAGTCTCTAGCGGAAAAGAAAGAAGTATAATCGCTAGGCTGCGGGACCGAAAGGAGGTTGACATTAGCATCGCCCATGACAATGACAGGGGTAGAGGTACAAGTTGGCAACATATCGTCTAGGGTATTCAGAAGCGTGTCTTTACAAGATACATGGTTAGAATAAAATCCCACAATAAAACATTCAGGACCGTCCTGTTTCTTTAAATGCAGACGTACCGCCTGAACATTGCCGTCAGGACTACAAACACAGCGCGATGATAAGATATTGCAGGTAGAGCGCACATAGATGCCGACACCACCACCTAATCTCTCCAAGCCTCTACCCGACGCAACTAATTTAAAACCACTTATAGAGTGAGACGCCAGATCGCAATCCTTTAGCCATGTTTCACTAACCACTGCCGCATCAAATATGGCGCCCTCTTCCTCTAAAAATTTTGTAATAACTCCAGATGACCGGATTTTTTTATCCCTCCAGTCCCCGCGTTTAGGTGGATAAAAGCTAAGCTACTGGGTCCAAGTCTAACGTCATCCAAAAGTTGGCATGCCTTTACATTTGGCGTAATGTTTTGATTAATATAATTTATACAATGCATTAGTAAAAATAGATGGTTGTGAGAACATCAAGATGACTAAAATCAGTAATAAAAATCTTACGATAGCATCGAGAGAGTTGACAACAACGGTGAGAGAACCTCAATCAGCTTTTTTAGACGTATTGCAGCTTTCGGGGATACAATACTTAAAACCTTCGTGATGTGCCTCAAGGATGAGATTATGTTGGAGTTACGTCCCTTTAGTTTACTAGTGGCAGAGGTGCGCGATGACTTCCATGGACGGGTCTTGCGAAGAGTATTTGGAGCCAATTTTTCCACGGTGCGAATCTGCTTCTTAGGGAGTGATGTTGATCGCGGTAGATTTACACGAATCTCGGGGCCAGACGAGGTTTCTACTACTAGTGATCTCACAACAGCAGCATAGGTAGGTGGAGATGATGCGGATACTTCAGTCGAGGAATTTGGAGGGTCTGAGGAGTCGGATGCAACAGCCGGCTGCGACGCGTCGACCACCTTGACTTGTGTTGCCTCAGGATGCTCTGATCCGACCTGTTGCAACAAGCGACACTCCATCAGTGCCTTGCGCTTCTCAATTTCGCATAGTCGGATAGGGCAGGACATCGAAGACGACGCATGGGGACCCCTGCAGTTTACGCATTTTGCTTGTTGCTTACAATTTAGCGCGAGGTGACCAGTTTGACCACATTTTTTACACGAAACTTCATTACGGCAATATTTCGCAATATGACCTAGCCTCAAACACTTGTAGCATGATACAGGGGTTCCCGCATACATAATGACTTTATGTGACCTAAAAGCAAGAAACACGTCAGTCGGCGGAACTCTATTAAATTGGAGTATGACCCTGTCTGTAGGGATCGATGTTGCGGTGGATCCTATTCTCTTGATGATGTTTTCTCTTCTCGCGGAGACGACACCAACCTCCTTAAGGGCAGACTGAATGTCTTCATCAGTAAAACCTTTGTCTACTCCGTTTATTCTGGCGCGATATGCACCTAGATCGTTGCATTTAACTACCACCGGAATGTCGAGGAGAGTCGATAATTGCACCGCGGCATTTGCTTCGTCAATAGTATTAAACCAGACGTAAATGATGCCCGCTTTCGATTCCAGCTTAGCAAGCGGGTAGAGTCTATGCAATTCACTGCACAATAAGAGTAGACTATCATTGAACGGCTCACTTATAGAAGCAGTCGTCCCATTGATTGTTTTGTCGCTTCTTCGCGCAATAACTACACGAAACAGACCCTTTGGCTGACTGGACGATTTGGACCGGATGGCGCCAATTTGTTCTTTCAGCTTTTGGAGACGCTTGGTAGTGCTTTTTGAGACTACTACCTTCCAATCATCATTCGCATCGGTTGCATCCTCAGTCTTGTCAGCGCAGTCAGTTTCATCGTTGCCGTTCGTAGAAACATTTACTTCTGCAGGCGGTACATTCTCCGAAATGTCTTCCACGACTATCGGCACAGACTCCATTTGATTTTCATCAGCTGGCGCCGCTTTCGATGCCGTCACCTTCTTGTTAGCTAACGCAGCTAACTTCGCTTTTCTGTCTTTCGACTCGGCCGTAGTCTTGAGTGTACAACTCAAACCGGCCCTTCCCCTCTTCTCAACCACTATCTTCCCGTTAACCATTGTTAACGTGGAAAACAATGCTTTCCTGCAGACCACCGAAGTAGTCGGCCACTATATGCAGCCAGTGACCCTAAACGATTGTATGCAGGTAGCTGACTACTGATGACTAGTGATGACTAGATACGACAGAGCGCGCAGAGCAACTGTTCGACAGTGAAGTAAAACAACCGCCCGAGTCAAAATAGCACCAAAACGTTCAGCACGCAGTCCATTGTCACGATCAAAAACGTCAAAAAAGAAGCACACACTATGCTCCGGGCCTCAGCATCGGGCCTGATGTGGGCAGGCACGACTGAAGGCTCGCCCCATGCACAACACGGCACGAAGCAAGACACAAGTAACACAAAATCACCAAACTCAGACAGAGCTCACCGCACTCGATGCGTTCCTGGCGAAAGCCAGTAGCAGACTGTATATATATATATATATACATCCGGAATTGGGACTGATGTGCTTTGTATATAGAGACACACACTCGGAATGAATAGTAATATTATCCACGTGTTTTTATCCATAGTTGGGAATTGTGAAGATGCTGTACTGGTGAACTACCTCGTGAGTGTGTAAATTTGCAAGTGTGTTGCGTCATATATTGTTCGGCCTTCTAACGAACGCACCAAGTGCTGTTTTTACGCTCTTCGACGCTTAATACCCACTGTGATTACCGTTTGTGTGAAGTGCTTTTACAAAGCACTCCTTAGACTTCGTCAAGAATGATTCTCTACTTCCTTGTTTAACTCATATTTTGCAAATATTTTTAGTTGCCGAGAACTTGAGCTTTGCGAAATGCAGTTTCGTAAATAAACCATGTATGAAATTGAAATTGACTTTAAAAAACAATTATATATATATATATATATATATATATATAGCGGAGTGCCGCTCAGCAAACTGTCCAAGCTGCGTTTCCTTCGATCCCCTTTTTATTCCGGTCAGTGAAGTGCCGGCGCCGAATTCAACTTCACCAGCGTATTCTCCCTCTAGATAACGTAACAGATTGTATGCAACGAATTGCAGTTGATCGCTCCCGGTATCACTGGAAAAAGAAAATTTAAATCCCTCTTTGATAGACAATGTGCACGAAATGAAAAAAGAGACGAAGAGAAAGGCATCTAGCCGGGGCCTGTAATCTCCTTTCCTACAGCCGCCTCTTTTTCACGCTTTTAAGATTTTCTCTGTAAGCGTCTGGGTTCTTCAGCTAATGTTAAATGACATGATAAGATGTAAGCATATATACTTCCTATTACTCACAGCGCTACCTAAAATCTGCAAAAACCAATCTTAAGCACGTCTTAGCTCACAGAAAAATAAATCAGCAAGCTAAAAATATGACAACATACTACACACGCTCAAGCGACTCTAGATCAACGGATGCACGAGGATTATGCAAGGATAAAAGCTCCGTAGCCATACGTCAAGACAGGTTTCAGCTGTCAAGAAAATATTATGGATTCACCACGTTTTATGATTGTGGTTATCCCATTGTCTTGATAGTGTGCCAGGCTCTTGTCGGAAAATAGCGAGACTTACTCAGCAACTATCCCAAATTATTTCCTCCTACGTTCCCGGAATTTAAGCGCTCCTCCTCCTCCGCCCGATCGAAATGACCATAATGCTTTCCCCTAGAAAGTAAATTTCGTTTAACCCAGAAGTGACAAACAATATCATCTCCTGAACCCCTACCTGTACACCTCACTGGGTGGTATATCCGAGTATTGAGTATGGACGGTATGAGTTGACACGTAATTTTACCCACGCTAATTAAAAACATTCCCCGCTCGGCAATCGCCTCTGTTTTAAGACAGACACTAAGCTAATCCCTCTATTCTGGTGCCTACTGTATAATTCCAGTCCCAGTCTTGCTTATATAGCCTTGCTTGTATATGCGTTCTGCAATTCCTATTTTCCGCAACCACGCGCCTAAGCGCTTGAAAATTGCTCCATTGCAGACGCTAGGCGTTGGTATTCATCTTTTCGAGAGCGATCGCCTATCTTCGCAACTTCACGTACATCACCCCAGTGTAACGGGGTTTTCCATATGCGTCTACGTGCACAACTTCGCTGCAACGTGCTTCATCGTCATCCGCAGCATAGCATTTGTCTGTCTGCACGCACTGTCCATACACGCATATATGTATAAAAGCGTGCTCTGCGTTAGGCTTATCTAGCCTGACCGAAGAACCAACCAACTCAAGCTGCCTTCAATCAATTCCTCGTAGTTGTTATATGAGAACAGCCACCACTTTGACATTCTACACCTAGTGACATTCCTACTACACGCCTCGTGCAGCTCGGGTCAACATTTTCAGATTTCATTTTTCTCCATGCCGATTGCCGCTTGAACATCAACAATTGGTTGGGCATTTTGGGCAACCAAGCGGTACATGGAGTTTATGGCTTTAGTTAATTCCGTTTTTATAATTATGTTTAGCGGCACATAAGCACAAGCGAACTGAGACGGAATGTATTTTTTACGCTCCCAACGTATCCCGTATCAGCTTTACTGCATAGGTATTTAGGGTCGTTCGTGTTAAGCATTCATTAAATCGGATACAGTAGTCTGTTTGTTTATGCTTTCTCTCGATAAGAGGTCCATTCTCTTTAGTATGTATATGTATATATTTATATATATATATAGATATATATATATATATTATATATATATATATATATATATTATATATATATCTATATATATATATATTCTCTATAGATATATCTAATTCTTTATATCTCTATCTATTTCTATATATCTCTATATTATCTAATCATCTATATATCTATATATATATATCTTATATATATATATATGTATATATCTATATATATATATATACCACACATATCTCATACTAAAGAGAATAGGACTTCTTATCGAGAGAAAGCATAAACAAACAGACTACTGTATCCGATATATATATATATATATATATATATACATATATATACTACAGAGAATGGACTTCTTATCGAGAGAAAGCATAAACAAACAGACTACTGTATCCGATATATATATATATATATATATATATATATATATATACATATATACATACATATAGACATGCATATTCGTGTGCTATGAAAAGGCTATTCTTTTTAGTACTCCAAATATGCTATCGTCCTCACCGGGATGAGTCCTGCAGATAATGGACCCTCATCATAACTAGGAAAGTCTGCAATTTCTGTGCAAACACCCTCGGGCAAAGTAATTATTTGTTTACACTTCAGCCAATAGCGGCAACAACAGTAACAACAACAACAATAACAACGCCGACAACAACAACAACAACAACAGCAGCGACAACACGAGCAACATATAGTGGTAGCTGTAACTTCACACAGCCGTGCAGCAGAGGCAGAGAGAGGTACGTCGCTCTTGAGAAGACAACACCGGAGACGATAACATCAACTGCAGCCGAATCAACAACAGCAGCAGCAGCGGCAGCAATAACAAACAACCACACCGGGCAACTATTACATCGTCTATATCCATCTGCACATCACCGGGCAACCAAACATCTCGAACTCATGCCCGGAGTATGCGCGGACTTGAGTAAACACGTGTTCGAGCAGGCAGGGAGCGGGGGTGCGGGGTGTGGGGAGAGAAAACACGAGGAACGGATGAAGTTGCTACGCGCGAATTGCTGGGTGGGGACTCGACGAGGGAAATGCAGTTGCATAGGTGACGCAGGAGTTAGTGAAAAACAGCACACAAACGCAAACCACAAATACGCATTCACTCATTCAATCAGTCAATCAATCAATCAATAATCCACATCGTCACTTCGTTTCGTACCGAACGACAAACCGGTCAGACTCAGTCGGGTACGAACTTGTTGTAGCTCAACATTAGAAAAAACACAGCGCATGTGTTGTGTTTGTAGATTGTTTGTGCACCAGCTCTCCCGATGGCGGGGGGGGGGGGGGGGGGGGGGCGCGGCCGGTCAACAACACAGAGACGAGAAGGGGCGAGACAACCTAGCCCCGCGCCCCTTTTGTTAGCGTGTCCTGTGGACGCACTTCGACGGACGAAACATTCGGATGCGGCACTTGTCGTACGTAGTATGCTCAATTTATGATAGTGAGGGTCGACGTACTTGAGAGAGCTAGAGAGAGATGGAGAGAGAGAGAGAGAGAGATGGGCGTCTGCCCGATCAAACAGATGGGCAACCGCGGGCACCGATCAATGACAATGGCAATAAAAACCAAGAGGAACACCATGCAGGCGAGGCGTGCCTGAAGTCATCTGCGGTGAGGCGAGGCCGTTCGAGTGAGAGACGGCAGACTCTCGAAAGGTCGAACGAAAGTGTAGCAGCCAGACTTGGCGTGGTATCAAACTTCGTCGGGGCGCGGTCGAACCCCTCTCGTGCGCGAGCGGAGCAGGCGGCAGAACGGCCTGTGCCCACATCGGCCCTAGCCGCTCGACGAGAGACACGCACGAGGAGCTGAGGCTCTGTCTCCGGTAGCGTCTTCAGCGTCACGGTGCACGACAGCATCCAAATCATCATCATCGTCTTCATCATCACCATCATCATCATCATCGTCTTCATCATCACCATCATTATCATCATCATCATGGCCGCGACCTTGTTAGGCCGCAAGCAAAAGTGGTTGTTCGCATTCCCTACCCAAACAAATTGAAGAGCATCGCAGCAAACTACAATTCCTGTCCCTCGTACTCCCACATGCACCACTCCTCCTATCTCTGCCGATCCCCTTTCGAGGGGAATCTCTTTCACTCGGCCACGTCACGTTGTATTGCGACATTGTTGTGGATCTCGAGGCTGCGAAATAGACATGGTCACTTACAGAAGCTGCCGACCGCTGAGCAAAGACCGCATAGGCGGCATCATGATGATGATGATGACGACGACGACGAACACAAGAACAACAACAATAGCAACAACAATAGCAACAGCAAACACAACAACAACAACAGCAGCAAGAACAACAAAGACGACGTCATCAACAACAACAACGACACTAATCTCCTCCCTCAATTTCGAATAGGTCTAAAAACATCTTGAAACGATTGTACCTAACGTCGATAGAACCCATCGGCTCGCATAGATCGGCTCGCATTCCTGAAATAGCGCTGTTTCATGTGTGGGCGTCGTGTTAGCGGGGCCTCGGCAACTTCTATTGCAACAGGTGTCGATCTCCACCTGGTGTTTAGCGTCGTCGTCGTCGTCTGCTGCAAACTTCCGTCATTGCTAAGTGTCGGCCATCATCATTTACATAGAAGCCTATTTCCACTATTTGTTTGTTTGTTTTGATGTGTCACAAACGTGTCTATATTTAGTGTCACGACTACTAGGAATGGCACATTTTTCTATTCATGTAGTATTCAATGCTATCTACATCCCACGCGTAGAGTACAAAAGTTTTCAGTACGTATCCAATACGATATAAGTGGTAATACCTATCACCGGGCCGCCCACGTAATTCCGAACAAAGTTCCATACCATCACTATGATGGCCGAGAGAACAACTGAAGTATTAATGAGAATACCCATAGACTGCGTTTACTTCAGGTGGCAATTCGGAGCAAGCTTTCAGTGAAGTGGCTATCAGTTCAAACCAACAATGGCCACTCGTAGAATGGTCTTCATAGATTTGAATAGTGGAATGAGTTAAAGTCCGATGAAACCATCAGAAAATACGACATGCACAAACTAGTTTCTTAAATTATTATTATTATTATTGATAATATTACGTAAAGAAACTTGGTTAATTACTGGGTTATCTTATCTTTTATATAATTTAGTTAAAAACGTTATTTGCTATATATATATATATATATATATATACATATCAAAAGAAGACGGGCGTCACATGTCAAAAGCCGGCTGCCACCACACATCGAAACTATTTCGCGTTCAAACTCGTGAACGCGCGGTCAGGTCCCTTCGGGTGAAACGAGCGTAAATGTTTCGATATTTTGAGCTTTTCTATCCTGTCGCCCTAAATTTCCAGTGAGGCTAGTCTCGTATGCGTCGTTGTGTACTGAAGCCAAGTCAAGCAGTTCGCTCAGCAGCGGCCTATCCCGTTCCTGTGACAGTAAAACTTCAACAGCGCCTAAAATATTCGGATTATAGTAATAACAAAAAAAAAAAAAATATATATATATATATATATTTTTTTTTTTTTTTTTTATTTATTAACGCTCGGGCTGGGTAAGTGTGCTTATGTTACATCACAGTTTTCCACACAACAATCGATGTAGCGTTTTGCCAGTTCTGCTATGGACCGAACCGCTGGACAAACCGCGGCGTGGTATTTATCACATTTACTCCAGCATTCTTTGCATCGACATTCGTCTTGTGGTTCATGGAAGCCCTCCAAAATGTCCTTGCTGAAATATATATCTATATCTATCTATATATATATATATATAAGCAAGGACATGGACAGCTGATTCTTAACCTCACGTGCCACCTTTTTACCACAATGTGTATTAGGGCGAGCACTGCCGAGTGTGCAAACGTGTTGTAAATGATTAATAAATCATCAGAATATTTTCTATATATATATATATATATATATATATATATATATATATATATATACAACAAAAACTTGCGGGATCAATAGGACTAATAGGTCTATCCCGCATGTATTGAGATGTGAACCACATGGTATTTGCTGCTATCATCTAACCGTATTATACAACACGCCACAGTAGGCCAGTATTAGGCAGCGGTTAAATAAGTAGCAACAAGAGATAATGACGGTGATTATGGTGGTACCAATATGCTCACGTTCTGAGCTAGGGAATGGCCGCTTCGATACAAACAAGGGTAGATCGAATAACCTACTGAGCATTGATAAGAAGCAGCGGCTCGTGAACATAGGCTACTGATTCTCGGCATCACTATGAAAAACATCTCATACACGCTCAAGCATATCGATGAGCATTGAGCATACATCGTCTACAAACGATTTCGTTCCTCCATCTTAATTTGATTTATTTAACCTTTGCTGGGTAGCGATGCGCGAAATAATAATAATAATAATAATAATAATAATAATTATTATTATTATTATTATTATTATTATTTAGTTAATACAATTGTGAGGTATGAACGTTTAAATCATGTTTATCCTGCTCTGTTTGCTTTCTGTCAGTTCATGGCGCCTATAATGGAAGCCACGTTCCCTCTACACACGACCAAAGACATCATCTGTCTCAAAAACATGGCCTCGCGTCGATCGCCCGTAACGTCTTCGATTCGTTTTCCGATGTCTTGCAGGAGTTTTGCT
This sequence comes from Dermanyssus gallinae, assembly GCA_003439945.1. Lineage (NCBI taxonomy): Eukaryota > Metazoa > Arthropoda > Arachnida > Mesostigmata > Dermanyssidae > Dermanyssus > Dermanyssus gallinae. The sequence goes on from QVRM01006135.1 coordinate 60,311, forward strand.
GTACCTGTGCTGATGGAGCCGAGTGTCTCTAATGTAATGGGTGCAAAGTGGTAGCTTCTAGTTAGTTCTAGATACTTCCTCCGTTTTTCAGAATCCGCACGTTCTACTACCCATCCCGATTCGACTGCGCTGTGGCGTAAATATGATAACGCCGCCGTGCATGAAACCGTTACATCCCATACAAGGCATTTTTCGTGCGACCACAGCGGGATGGTGACCCCGTCAGGTCGCAACTCACTGCTGACATTAAGACCTACTGGTTCGAGCGTAAATGGTATCCCTGCCCTTCTAAGAGCTCTTCTCACTATGGCGTTGAGTTCAGCGTGCCTTGTAAGTCTGCCGGGGCTTGTTAGACAGCTTAACGGGTGTAGACCGTCCGAGTCAACCGGTTGGCCGCATGAGACGCACGTGAAGGGCTGGCAGACGGGGGCGCCTATCCTAAGAGCTGACACAATGCGGGAGGGGTTTGGATCCAGCATGGTGCCAAGCTGACGGGAGGGCAGCGCTTGAAGCCAGCCCCCGCTGAAAGGATGTTGAGCCGCTAGAAAGGCGGCACGCTCTCTTGCTGATAAGGTTATTCATTATATCTCGCGCGGACTTCTTAGTTTTGTACGCGTCAAGAAGTTTTTAACTCACGTGCTCTCTCAGAGGGCCAGGATCGAGTTGACTCCTGATTGTGGCGTCAGCCACCGCGGTTGCCATTTTCAGTTCAATCTTTGCTTCCTCACAAAGAAGTGAGGCCAGGGAGCCAAATTGATTCAGGGCAGCATAGCACACTGCAGCAAGATCCGTAGCTCTTCTTATTCCAAGGCATCCGTTGTCGATGGGGAGGCTAGCTCTCTCCCACATGTTTCCTTCTAAGTTAATGTTAAGTACCTCGCTTAGAATGCTTCTGGTGGTCTCGTCATAGGCTGCAAGACCCTCCATCCACAAATCTTGGTGAGCCAAGACTGTGTCTCCATAGACACAGAGCCACCTGCGGGTGCATACTGGTCAGCCGTGGGCAAATTTTTACCAGGGTCTCTCGTTTAGCATCGAGGGTGCCTCCGACAGCTAAAACCTCGCACTTGGCTGCATTGAGAGTCAGTCCTCCTGGTTCCTCAAAGTTCAGTATAGCTTGCAGATCTCTCGCCACGACATTTGCGGGACCTCCCAAGACAGCGTCGTCTAGGTACCAGACATTGAAAGGGCTCTGTAGGCTTGATACCAGATCCGAAATGCCGAGGCAGAACAGAGCTGGTCCCAATGGGTCTCCCTGCTGAATGCCAGTTTGTGACTCTATGATTATATCTGCGTTCCAAGCGAGGATTGAGAAATCTTTATGACTCCGCCACATCATCGGATAGAGTCGTGGGGCTTTTCTCTTTACTTCGTCGAAAATTCTGTCCCTTCTTATTGTGCCAAATGCGTTTCGGAAGTCTAGTTTAACCAGTACTTTTGTCGGTCCTTCTGCTTCCAGAAAAGCGCGTGTAGCGTGTACAGTAGCTTCCACTCCTCCTCTAATGGCAACACCCTGTTGATGGGGTAAAACCGCCGCAACAATTGCCCGTTTGTTCATGGCCATCGCAATATTTGAAACCGTTCTTCGTAGAGTTAGTCCGCATGCTATGGGCCTAATAGTTTATCGTGCGGTGCCAATGTGTCTAAGGACAGGAGCGATCGAGCAGCGGAACGAATATCGCCCTCTGCTAAATTCATCTCTGCCTGGCGCTCGCTGTGTTGGTCGTTAGTGATATGAAACCTATTGCCGATTGTGCTGGGTGTGATCGAATCAGGGAGAGTTTGAAGTGTTCGAGAACCGAGAAGTGGCGAGGCAGTGTAAACATCAATGACGGAAGCATCATAAGATTATTCCAACTTTCAAGGTCGAGCTTTGTGTTAAAATTGCTTAATGCTGTCGTGTATGCTATAGCACAGATTTCTCTAGCCCTACGGGGTATGATTCTGGCTAGTCTTAAATTTCTGCGAGCATGTGATAGGACTTGTACTAGTAACTTTGCGTCAAGTTGCGTATCGGTGTTTGATGTGTTGGCTATATCATTGCTCGGGCCCGGATTGTGATTCGTACGGAGGCTTCGACAAGGAGCCAGAGGGTGTTTACGTGTTATGTGCATTTTTAGGCCCTTAAAAGATCGTACAGCTTTATCACAGTAGTTGCAAACATATGGTATCTGGAAAAGGGGTAAAGCCATTTCCAAGTCGTTGTCGGTGGCGTCTCGAGTGCTCTGATATTATTATTATTATTATTATTATTATTATTATTATTATTATTATTATTATTATTATTATTATTTTCTTTTTTTTATTATTATTTATTAATATTGTTTAAATGTTACAATTGTCAGGTGTGAACGTGTACTCCTTGTCTTCTCCTAACTCCTAAATAGTATTCCATGGAACCGACAATACAGCCGGCGTTTCCTCGGCACACAGCAAGCGACAGCAGTTGCCGTAGAAACTCGCCTTCGCGCCGATTCCCTGTGAGATCTGTAATCCGTTGGCCCAGCTCACTGATGAATCTCTTGGTTCCCTTGCTTATCGGGCTAATTGTTTCCATCGATATTGGTACTACGATATAAAGTGTGTTGCAAAAAATTAGCAACTCATGTTTTTTTGCGATAATTTCGGCTTGGTTTATTTGAATGACTTGAAGTTTTAAGCGCATGATGTACATGACGAAACATGAGTATAGTGTTGATTTCATTGCAATCTCAAAATCGGTTCATACAAAAAATAAAAAAGTGTGAAAAAACAGTGTTGCAAAATATTAGCAACAATAACATGCTAAAAACACAGCTCTTGTTTGTGAAGGATAGTCGATACTACAGCTGATATTCGATCCCTGGGATCAAATGTCAGGAATATTGTCTAGCTAAATCAATCGTTATATAGCTGCAAAATATTCTACAGCCTAGTCGTTGTTCCGAACTAACGACGAATCTTATGTTTAAACCATGGGTCGTACAAAGGATCTTTCGGATAACGAAAAGACAAGAATTTAGGCATATGCTGAGCTCGATCATACAGTAACTGCTATAGCAACCAGATTAGGAGGGCATAAGAGCACCATCAGCAGGTTCTTACACCCTGGAGTGAACCAAAGGTGCAGATCTAACAGTGGGCGTAAGCCAGTTTTGACTATTCGAGATCGGCGAAGGATCATACAGTTGGCTACTCATGACCAAATGTCTTCATCCAGGATCAGGACTACTTTGGGAGTGCCAGTGCACCGATCCACAGTGTACCGAGTGTTAAGTTCTGACAAAAACGTGCGATACGCGAAAAGGAAGCTTATGCCGCGACTGCAACCGAAGCACATTGTCGCAAAGCGTGAATTTTCGCATAGATACCAAACTTGGGATAACGAGTGGAAAAACATCGTCTTCTCGGATGAAAAGAAATTTAATCTCGATGGCCCTGACGGCTGTCAGTACTATTGGCACGACTTACGGAAGGAACCTAAATGGTTCTCGAAACGTGTGGCCGGTGGTGGCTCTGTGAAATATTAGGGCGCGTTTGGATATAATGAGAAGTCTGATCTAGTCGAGATTGTGGGCCGAAACAATTCTGACATGTACCAGCGCATTGTCGGTTCCCAGTTAGAAGCCCACTTCAGAAGAATTGAGGGACCTGACGCAGTTTTTCAACAAGACAACGCCACGTTTCATACCTCGGCTAGCACTATAGCCTTTTTTCAAGAACAAGGAGTGCCACTTTTTGAGTGGCCGGCATTAAGTCCAGACCTGAATCCTATTGAAAATCTTTGGGTACATTTGGTAAAGCAGATTTACGCAAATGGTCGACAATATAATCATTTGTCGGACCTTAAAGAAGCTGTCCAGCAAGCATGGACTAATATTCCACTTTTGTACTTACAACAGCTCATTAACTCCATGAAAGACCGAGTTTACGATTCGATTCAGAAGAAGGGACGAAAAACCCGTTTCTAGAATAAAATATGTAGTTTCAAATGAGTCATACAGTTCTGCTAAGAATCGAATACGCTGTAAGGCGCTATTGTTGCTAATATTTTGCAACACTGTTTTTTCACTTTTTTATTTTTTGTATGAACCGATGTTCAGATTGCAATGAAATCAACACTATACTCATGGTTCGTCATGTACATCATGCGCTTAAAATTTTAAGCCATTCAAATAAACCAAGCCGAAATTATCACAAAAAAACATGAGTTGCTAATTTTTTGCAAACACTTTAACTTGTCTCCAGTTCTTGGTACTTGCGTTTTTTCCCATTATCTGCGCGCTCGGCAACCCATCCCGCTTCTAGTGAACTGTGGCGTATATACGAGGGAGCCACTGTACAGGACACTGTAGCATCCCTTACCAAGCATCTGCCGTTAGCCCATAGCGGGATTGTTACACTGTCAGGTCTTTTGTCGTCATGAAGTCCTAATCTGGGCTCGAGCGTGCTTTGTATACCAGCTTTGCGTAAGGCTCTTCTTATAATTGCATTGATTTCAGCGTGTCTAGAAACTCTATCATGGCTTTTGATGCAGCTAAGAGGGTGAAGTCCATCCTCAGTTACTGTGGTACCACATGCGCGGCAACGGTAGGGGTTGCAAACCGCGGCACCTATTCGAAGAGCTGTTACCATGCGGAATGAGGTGTTGTCCAGCATGGTATCCAGCTGCGGGGAAGGGAGACACTTTCGAAAGCCTCCACTAAATGTGTCCCGTGCTGCCAGAAAGACAGCTTTTTCCACTGGAGATTGGAGGTTGTCTAACAGCTCTCTAGCTGCAGCGCTGCATCTGTAGAAGTCCAATGTATGCTGTGTGTTATTATTATTAATATTATTATTATTATTATTATTATTATTATTATTATTATTATTATTATTATTATTATTATTATTATTATTATTATTATTATTATTATTATTATTATTATTATTATTATTATTATTCAATAACATTGAGAGGTGTGCATGTGTATCCTCGTTACTTTATGGTTTTCCTCTAGCTATTCTTAGCCCATCGCACCTAATATCGACACGGCAGTTCCTCTGCAAACCACTGCAAATGAAAGCAGCTGTCTCGGAGACTCGGTTTCGCGTGTATGTCCGGTGTTTGCTTGTACTCGATTACTCAAGTATTTTATAAGTGTCCTTGTACTTCTGCTGACCGGGCCCATTATCTCCATAGGGAATTGGCACGAAATTATATATCTCGGCTCTAACTCTGTGTATTTACGCCGCTTTTCTTTTTCTGCAAGTTCGACAACCCATCACGCCTCGGAGGCGCTGTGGCGCAGATAGGACGGCGCGGTTGTGCAGGAGACTGGAGACAGGAGACCTGTTATTAATAACACTATTATTATTGTTATTACGGCCATCCGCGCTGACCTAGGAGCCACATTGCCGTCGATCGTCGCGGGGTGCCACCGGTCCGCTTCGATGATGGCTTGCAGGTGCAGCTTTCTGCGCTACCAGTGGGTAGTTGTCGCCTCGCTGGCCGTAGTAGCTGACACGCAGAGCCCATCAGAGAGTCGCACACGCCTCATTATCACCCACTGCGAAAATTCACTACCTACCACGTTTTGGCGATGACCAGGTGACCAACAACATGACGCTGTCTTCGTTCCCGGTTCTCGCATAAGAAACGAGACATGCTATTTTGGGCTAGCCTGGCAATTTAACAGAGAGAGAGAGAGAGAGACCAGCTTCCCCAGCTTCCCTACAGGTTCCCACCCAACACGTCTAACTTTCCAGCATTTCTCTTTCACTCTTTCCATCTTCATCTCTCTCTCTCTCTCTCTAATTCCTTGTCTTCTCGCAATTCAAACTTGCTTGCATTCTCTTGTTAAGTATAATGGTAAAGTAAAGTTTTCGGGCTGACCCTCAGCCAAGATTTAACGTCCACGGAAGTGTTTTTCACATTGCTTCATAGACGGACCCCCATAAATACAAATGTGCAGCGGTGGGGTTCGAACCCGTGCACCTATGTGTCTCCTCCTGTTGCGAGGCGGAGACTTAATCCACTACGCCACCGGGCTCGACTAAGTATAATGGTGCAACCATTCTACAGCTACAACATGGAAAAAACCAAAAATGCGACATTACTTTTAATGTGCAAGGCAATAGCTAATAATCGAATAACCACTACGAGACGGTTATAGTCTAACTACTATGCCACTAGTATGAACTATGGAACATACACATTCACGCTCGCACATACAAACGTTGATGCACACATACTCTTGCCCCTAATATGCTGGTTATTACTTGATTGATGAGGTCGTACGCCGTTCTTGGCCATGCCTGTATTCATGGAGGTGGTGCCCTGTATAGCTATGAGGCAGGCGGTCGTTGTTGCTACCTAATCATTTCTATGCAGACGACTTTTGAAGCCGCCTTTCTCCGCCTTTCGTCGATGAATCTGAAGCCCATGCAACTGTTCAGCACAGTTCAGAGAGTTGTTTTTTTAAAGCGTAAAACGAATTTGAAGGGGAGGACGCGTGATGCGTCCCCTCAAAGGTCATCAGAAACTGCGCTCCTTACTACGATCTTTGAGAGTTTTGCTACAGCTCTCTGCCCCTGTAGACGCCATTCATGTTCTGTCTTTGTGGGAATCTGGCTTCACGGCCAGGCGGTCGACTAAGACAGCTACTGCTTCCATATGCCAAAGCATACTTAAAGCAAGTGAATATGGTAACGCGTGTTCCGTCATGGTTGTGGATATCAGCAAGGCGTTCGACTGCGTTGACATTGGCCTTCCTTTGTCCATACTTAAAGACTCCTGAATGGATGGATCAGCTCACCGTTGGTTCCACTTATACCTGAATGCTGGAGTTATCTGGGCGGTCGGTCCTTTGTCAACCCCTAGATAAAGTGGGTTCGATTTTTCGAATCATTTAGCTCAAGGATGGATTATGTGGCCTTATCTCCTCGTGCATTATATAAAGTCGTATATTATATAAGGACTGCTCTCAGTAGAGTTGCTTATCTTCCTGACCTGCGTGTGGCCAGCTATACCAACGCGAACAAAACCCAGGCCGTTCTTTTCCCTAAAACTTATTCCTTTATCACATCATCTACGCGCAGAATAGCTAAAATGATTCTGCCCTTAAATGCTTATAGGAGATCACCGGCTTCAGTTGGGTGTATCATGACAGGATGACCTGGGCTAACAACTCTAACCTCAACGTATACTATCTCCAGTGCCAGTGGCAGCACTGGCGCTCCTTCTGTAGCGTGGACTTTAGGTGACCATCCTCATTATGGCATTCGTGGCCTTAGTTGAGCCCCACCTCTGCTACTGCAGCATAGTTTGTGGTGGAACGTACAAAAATGCCATCCGCGCACTACACACGTTACAAAATAAAGCCACCCGCACCATTTTCGGTCCTAAAACCAGGGACTCTGTTAGTAGGTGTCTCCTGGTAGAATATGGCTGTTTAAATATCAAACAGCGTATCTGCTCTAAGGCCACCGTTTCCACATTGGAACTGCGACGTGGTCTCGCTCAGACTAATGACATGTTCCAGGTGTCTACTTCCACCTATCCCTAATATGCCGTACGACATCAGAGGCGTTCACTTCCGTAACTTCCAGTCTATGCTAGACGTTTGCTGGGAATAGTCCTCGTCGTCTGGATTTTTTTTTCCAAAATATAGTGCTGTGCTATATTTTATGTGCCCTATGCCCGCCTCCGTCAAGCAAAGAAAAAAGTATCACAGTTAGCGATGACGGTAATTTTACATTTTTTCTTAAAGCTGAGTGGTTTCACATTTCTCTACTATCACTACCAGTACATGTGGCTATTCGTTCCTAGAAGAATAGATATCAGCTCGTAACCAACGGCAGAACATTGTCATGCTGCCAAAATACTCGATTTGTAAGTAAGTGCTGCTTTGGTTGCGCGGATGCAGTTTCGTTGTCAATAGTAATAGGCGTACAGGGTCAAGCCGATGGATAATCACGTTTTGCAGCGTTACCCCCCGCTGCAAGTGAAGAAGAGCGTTAATCGTACTATCACCTACTGAAATAGTCGTAAATAATGCCTGCCTCCCTCCAGTTCAAACTAAATAGGCGTACAAACAGCCAACTTTGTAAACAATATCTGTCTCCTGGCAAGCCAGGCGTCTGGCTCCATGATCGCTTTCTCATTGTTCCAAAGTAAACCCATAGTAGCACAGCAATTCGCGAACCACCAGCGGAACTTTTACCAATCATTTTCGGCGCTAAATTATTTGCATTGAAAAAGAAGTGCGGCTCTATCCGACCGATAGCATGCTCATCATGCCTGCGCAGGATTGCTTCGAAGGTCAGCATAAGAGATAACACAGGACAGCTCGCACACCTAATAGACAACCGACAACTGGGGTTCTCGGTCAAAGCCGGAGTAGAAACAGCGGTTCATACAACTCGCTCTTTCCTGGCCTCCAGGACTTGCCCTACGTACTTGCTCAAGTTGGATTTTTCAAATGCTTTTAATACGATAAGAAGAGATCATTTGCTAAGGACAGTCAAGGACTCAACCCCAGACATGTACCATTATGTCGAGTCCTCATATAGACGTCCAACTTGCCTTGTAACGTCTGACCTAATACTATCGTCCGAGACAGGTATACAACAAGGAGACCCTCTGGGTCCATTTTTATTTTGCCTGGCAGTTAACGACCTGATCATATCGCTCGAAAGCCCGCTTAACATGTGGTATTTGGACGATGGCGTACTGGCAGGCAACGCCTCTACAATCGCTAGTGACATACAGAAGATTATCGATTTCGAGAGCGTAAGCGGCTTAGCTCTGAATCCCTCGAAATGCGAACTGTTCGTATGGAATCCTGATGCAGATTCAACAACCTCTGAGATCACGCACTTGTTACCGAGCTGCAAGATACTCAGCGTAAACGAAGTAGAGCTCCTAGGGGTACCCCTACTTAAGGAAGGTGTCGCCCCCGTGTTGCAGAAGTGGTTGGATAAACTGAATACCGCTTCGGAGCGCCTTCCTCTGATAGATTACCATAGCGGTGGTATCGAACTTACCGGCGAAACGAACGAGCTACGACGCTTCAATGATCTTACAGCCAATACAATAAACAATCTGCTTAACATCAAACTGGACGATACAGCCAAACGACAGATGTTCTTGCCAATAGCCAAGGGGGGCTTGGCTTACCAGACCCGACAATATTAGCACTCCCTGCGATAGTTGCTGCCACCCATCAGGTTTCTGGCAAGGTCTGCGAACTTCTTGACGAAGCCGGCCAGCTCGAATTTACCTCCATGCGAGATCGAGTCACGAGTAATTTGGTTGAGGTTCTTGGAACTTCACCAAATAACGTCGCATATCAGAGTAAGTGGTCGGCCATGCTAGCCGATCAACATGCTTGTTTACTTATTGATCAAGCTGACAGTGACTCTACTAGGGCTCGGCTTAGGGCAACCTCCGCAAAACATGCAAGCGATTGGCTACACGCCCTACCCAGTGCATCGTTAGGAACCTTACTGGATGATGCCACTACAAGAATATGCGTTGGCCTCCGACTTGGTACGCCGCTCGTTCACTCTCACATATGCCGATGCGGGGAGCCAGTGGGCATTAGAGCTCACCACGCTCTATCCTGCGCCCTTAGTGAAGGTCGTCGACCACGTCACGCGGCTATCAACGACAAAATAGCAAGGGCCTTGAGGACGGCAGGCTACCCAAGTACGCTGGAACCAACTGGACTAACCAGAAACGACGGCGAGCGTCCCGTTGGGATGACTCTCATCCCCTTTGAACGAGGCCGTACCCTCATATGGGATGCCACCGTAACCGACTCACTTTCACCCTCAATGGTCGGTTTCGGTTCACTTAGAGCTGGTCACGCCGCGACCCAAGCAGAAACGAACAAGATGAACAAATACGCCGAACTGGCAAGAGCCCATAACTTCAGCCCAGTGGCCTTCGAAACATTAGGACCACCGGGCCCCTTGACTGAAAGAATACTTACTAAATTGGGCGAACGATTAAAGATAACTACTGGGGACGAGAAAGCCGCACAATTTTTGCGCCAAAGACTTTCCATTGACGTCCAGAGGGACAACGCGATCTCAGTTTTGGGATCGCTTGCCGAATAGTGCACACCAGGGCTGTTATAGGCTGAAAGTTAACACGTTCACTTACACAGGATTGTAATATAAATTGATTAATAAAATTAATCGAAGCGTTAAAAAAATTCGATAGAACACAGGGGTAACAAAGTAATAAGAACAAAGAAACGTATTAATTAATTGGCAGGGAATCTTCTATATTGTAGTATTTATATTTTACTGTAATTTAAATCGCGATCCACAAACGTTGTCTCTTTAAGCTGCCATCAAAGCTAGAAGGCCAATTTATATATATATATATATATATATATATATAATAGAATCGTGCATCTTGCAACAGCATTATGTATGTTAAATGTACCTATAAATCGTACATTTCATATGCACATTTAACATACATAAAAATACCTTGACATCAAATAATTCTGCGTCGCGTCTTACACTCTCGACAACTCATGCCTTCAAAGTCCCGGGCCAACTCCACCACACCGTTCCGCGCGATACAGCAATGAGCACTAAACCAGTACCAACGAATAAGCACCACGAGAAAATAATGATGACTGACCATTATTTCTTGAATAATATAGCAAATCGTCTAGCGTTACAGTGCTTACGCTATGATCTAGCTAGTCTGAACCGACACAAACGAGGGCAGATCGAGGGAACTACTATGTAGGAAGTCCAAGGGCGTTTTCCGCTTTGTCGAAGCTTCCCCCCCATCGAAATCGGAATATTCGTAGAGAGAGAACAAATAAGAAAAAGGAAGAAGGCTTTGCCTTCCCTTTATCTTCGCCTCGTTTCAATGCATGACTCCCGCTTTGAATGCGGTCGAGCATGCAGGATGACCCGATCGTGTGCATAATAGTGATTTAATGTATTTAAAATAAAAACGGGCCTAGTAAACTACTTCATGTTCATGCTTGCACCCTCTTTTGAGCTTGGGTTCTAAGTGCTTGCCCTGCTGGCGAAGCAGACAAAGAGAGAACGAGCAAAAAGGTAATGAGGGAAGAAGGAAGGAAACCACATAAAGAGGGCTAAAATTGAGAGAGACGAAGATATAAGTACGACGGCACTCTGGCAAGATACGATAACGCAACACTGTCTTGACACTGAAGCACTGAGATGGTAGAAACGTGACCCAACAGCCAACGACGTCAGCCCAGCCGCGCGGCTATGCGATCGAGGTTTTCCACCCCCGCACCTCGCCCCACACCCTCCATGCTTTCTGTCCAGCGGCATCTCGCTAAATTAGACGATGCTGCGTTAGCTGGCAACAGTCGCTGACATTTCGCAACTAGCTGGCATAGCCAGCCGGCTCTCCTACCTCTCCATGTTCGTATTGTTTTGCTACGGAGCAAGATTGGTTTTCTGTGCTTGTTCAAACGAAAGAAGTCGAATGTGCTCGAACGAGCTGATACGGCAACTTGGGCAGATGTGGGTCGTGATAATCGAATACGGCCATGCCTGCCGTATTCGGTTTACGGCAGTTTTGTTGAATTTAACACACGCGATCACGATCGGATGGAGGTGATGTCTTTTCGCTAGCTCTAGTTTGTATTACTATTACTATTCGTCTTCTTAGTTATTTTTATCATAATCTTCTTCTTCATTTCCCTTTTTTTCGGGCTGATCCCGCTGCCATGGCGGTCATCCACATATTTCGCGCTCTATGATATAGGCTCTACAACCAAAAGTCTGCGTTTCGCCTGCATAAATCAGCGTCTGTGCGGCCCCTCTTCGTTGGCGCTTTTCCTTTCTTCGCCAGCAAAGCCAGCAACTTATCCTCTGCTAGAACTTCTGACTCATTTCCCCTGCTGTTTTCGTCAGGCCATCTGTCAACGTTGAACAACAGGGAATGAGCTAGGGAAGATGTGCATAATTCCGTTGTAGGTCCGTAGCGACGGCTCGGGTACAGGGCAAAGCTGGCGAGAAAACGTTGGGTCTGTTGCCTGGTGTAAAAAATATAAATACGATATTTATATATATATATATATATATATATATATATATATATATATATAAATATATATATATATATATATATATATATGACTACAATGAAAGGTCTCTTAGTTACAAATGCGTTCAACCGGCAAAAAAAGTTCATCCGATCGGGCATGTAACACAGTCATCACGCCGAGTCTACGCCGAGGACAGAGGGGGACAGTAAAGCTAGCATCGTGCCATTTTCATTTAACGCGCGCACAACTTGCATTGCGTTTGTCACTCGTTTACAGTCACCCCGCAGCTCGGTAAAGTGGTGCATTTGCGTGCGCCTTCCAACCGGAGGAGGCATATGAATGCACGGGTTCGACGCCCACCGTTGCACATTGATATTTATTGGTGTCAATCCTATGAAGCAATGCGCGAGCGGTTCCGGCGACGTAAAATTTTAGCTGAGAGCTAGCCCGAACAAGTTGTGGACACAACCTACGGCAACCACGCATACTGTCGTAGCATTGAAATGATGCTGGGTCGTCGTCGGCCACCTGCTTACGTCGTTTGCCGGCATGTCCACGCTTTGTTCTTCTCCGTGTGCACTTTAATAGCTTAGTTGAGTAATTGTCTCACATTAACTAGTACAATAACTTAGATGTAGTTCAAATCGACATTTTAGCGCAAACCGCATGCCTCGCAAAGCACCAACAATACAAACTGACAGGTCATCAAACTCGCCAAAACAACAACAACAACAAGAAACAAAGGCTTCGATAACTAGAGCTTACCGATCACGCACGGCCTATTCGAAAACGCTAGCCATCTGTAGTGCTTTACGCCGTTGCCTCATAAGCCTACATTAGTGCGTGCATTTAAGGGATGAGCATGGATGCTACAAGGTTTCAACTTTAGCAGACGATAATAACTCATAATCAACCTACGCTCGACTTTGCAACCGATGTTCGCACCCCGTAACAACAACAGGCGAATACTCTCGCGAATACTCTCTAAAAATCCCTTCGGGGCTGACTCTAGCCAAGATTTAACGTCCATGGGACTACTTTGCGCATTGCTTCACAGACGGACCCCCATATATACAAATGTGGGGCAACGGTGGGGCTCGAACCCGTGCGCCTATGTGTCTCCTCCGGTCGCGAGGCGCAGACGAATGCACCCACCACGCCACCGGGTTCGACAGGTAAATGCCCTCTATCGCGCCGATACAGCTACGGCCGCCACCCACGACACTGCACACTCAACGACGTTGTCAGCCGTGCACTGCACATTGCATAAGTGCCAGCCGTGAAAGAGCCACTTGGCCGTTTTTGCGTCAATAGTGGGCTACGACCGCACGGTAAAACGCTAATCCCTTGGGAGAGACGTCGCCAACCTGTATGGGACCTCACCGTGTTGTGTACTTGCGCACTTGTCAGAAGCTGGGTGGCTCGAACTAGCCGGAAAACTGGTACCTCTGGTGTTTGTCTTGTGGAGAACCGCAAATCAGACAAATACAGAGGAACTACTCCGCAGTTAATCGTTTAGCTAGCCCCGCCATAGAGACATGTGTGGGCCCATGGGGCACAAGACGCACAAAAATGTTTCAAAGGGCTTGGAAGACGGCCGCAAAAGATCCGAGGTGCAGTGGGGAAACGCAGCGTCAGTCGAATTGTCTTCTCGCTCCGCCACAGACTCCCCAGGAATCTCGTGGAAAAACGGATTTTTCTGAATATAAATTTGATTAGAGAGATATCCACATTTCTGAAAAATAGCCATAATATTATAACAATAGGAAACGCACCTCTATCAAAAATGACTGGGCGACACCCGTAGCAAATCGGCAAAACCTGTCCCATTATAAGTCACATCAAGACTGACCCTGCGACGTGAAACATTATTAGAGTCCGAAAGGGGCGCTGTCTCGATGCCGTCCGAACGAAACGCTGTCGTCTCGCTGACATGATTGGAAAAGAAAGATTCATTTTCTAACACAAGTACGCATTAATGCGACCTATATCGGTGCCTCAGCTGGGTGTAGGTTAACTAATTATAGGAATTAGAAATCGTGAAACAGGTGAGCACCTACAAAAAATTCCACGCCCCGAACGCAGGATCCAAGCTTACACGGCAACAAACCGGCATGCACGGCGGCCTGGCCTGCCTAGCAACTACGACTACATGCCATCTCGTCGCATACATCTTCGCATAATTGCGTATATATATATATATATATATATATATATATATATATATATATATATATGGATATATACATATATATATATGGATATATACATATACATAGTCGAGGATGGGCGCAGGTGGTCATATGAAGTGATAACCGTATAATCAAGGACAAAAGCGATAAATACCCGATAGCTTGTGAAAATCGCGCAACATATAATATGATAGCTGCGTCCACGGCATCGTTATATGCCCCGTCTCGTATCAGCACGTAGACAACAGCAATCTGTAATCGGCTGCTGACGCCCGAATTAACGACGTAATGACTCACTTTGGTGACACCATTAGGCAGTTAGTGTCGCAACCTACAAGTACGCCGAACGGCCTTCGTGAGGTGACGTACGCAATAAGTGATGTGTTCTGATGAGCCTGTTGGGCGGCCCCGAATATACAAGGCAGGTCGGAGTAAGTTGGCGCTTGTCCCGAGTTTTACGACGTGGTACATACACCGGTCAGCAAACCGTGAGCAGCGATTATTATTATTATTATTATTATTATTATTATTATTATTATTATTATTATTATTATTCAATTCGTAATTGTGTTATCAGAGTACAGTTGTGAGGTTCGAACGTGTCGCGTCGATTCAAGCACGTATTTAGCTGCTCATCCCATGGCGCCGATTATAGAAGCGGCATTGCCTCTACACACCGCGAGAGACAGAAGCTGTCTCAGATATTCGCCTTCGCGCTGGTCCCCCGTTGTTGCTGTCATTCTCCTGGCCAGATCCCGAATGAATTTTGCTGTTCCACTGCTGATGGGTCCTAATGTTTCCATAGCCACCGGTACAAAGTGAAGACTGTTTTCAAGGTCTGCGTATTTGCGTCTCTTTTCCTGTTCGGCGTGCTCTGCTACCCATCCTGTGCTAACAGAGCTATGGCTGAGATACGATGGAGCTACTGTGCAGGACACTGTAGCATCCCAGGCCAAGCACTTGCCGTGAGACCATAATGGTATGGTCACGCCGTCAGGTCTCTTGTCGTTGTCTTGTCCGAGGCCCCGTGGTTCTAGTTTTGCTGGCAACTTTGCCTTCCTAAGAGCTCTTTTGATGATTTCATTTAACTCCATGTGCCGTGAAATCCTTCCAGAGCTTCTTGGACGGCTTATTATTATTATTATTATTATTATTATTATTATCGCGGTCAAACCGTTATGCTTTGCTAGCGTGTCATCAATATCGGACATGAGAATATAATTGAAATTTGTACAGTTATTCATACAACGAAGTCTGAAAGCGTTACAGTTGTTGCTTCCCCTAGTAGGGGAAGATATTACCTACAGTGTCGTATTTAAGTAATAATAGGACCAGTACTATTTAGTGTTGTTGTTTTTGATGTTGTTGTTGTTGTTACTGCTAGTGTTGTAGTGCACTAAGAGGGTGCATGGCAGTGTCTACGAGTGCTTGACCTTCATCACCGAATTACTTACTTATGGAAATAAGTATATTACTGTAACCTGCCATTTCTAGTAAACTATACATAGTCATGCCTAAGAGTGCCAGGACGAATTCTGCTTCAAGACAATTCAATATGACGTGTGAGTGATCTTTTTAAATAAATACCATGAAATAAATACAAACAAGTCTGGAAAATTTGATTGAATATTCACAAGAAGACACAATATTCGTCTTGTGGATATTTAATTATTTATTATAAGTTGATTACCTAAGCTAATATAAATTGTTTGGCGCCAGGCGGATGTAGTCCGATTAACTCCATCACTAGCAGCATCACTTATAATATAGGCGCTATTTGACTTATTTCCTAGTATTATCCTAGAATAAGTAAATGAATAATAAAAATCATAAAAATGTAACTTACCTCCCTTGCACCAAATATCTATAGTGTAGTGCTTTCATACATCTCAAGCCAGATACTATATTTTAATTGTGAGTTAACAAAATATTTGTACACCACTTTACGAATCTTGGTTGAAGCGATATTTCATAGCTTGCACAGCAAAATGCAGGCCCAACCCAACTTCTTCAATATTTTCTATTGTTGTTGTAGTTGCTGCCGTTGACCTCTGCATGTGCATTAATACGTGCATCGATTAAGCCATGTGCTTGTCTTTGAAAAATGGTCTGTAAAGCTTCCTAATGATTATTTGAACTTGAACCCTTTTTCAATTTTTCAATTCAATTCAATTCAAACAGTTTATTCATTCCAACACACGTTCCTTACAGAACATCCGTGTTTCATACATTGTAGTATTTGTCATCCCAGTTTTCTAAAAATAATAATAATAATAATAATAGTAATAATAATAATAATAATAATAATATAATAATAATAATAATAATAATAATAATAATAATAATAATAATAATAATAATAATAATAATAATAATAATAATAAATAATAATAATATAAAATAATAATAATAATAATAATAATATAATAATAGTAATAATAATAATAATAATAATAATAATAATAATAATAATAATAATAATAATAATAATAATAATAATAATAATAATAATAATAATAATAATAGTAATAACCTGCATGTCTTAAAATGTGTTATCGATCGGTACGTTGTTCACTGAGTAATTTTTGATGCCATCTCTTCTTAAATAAATTAAGTGATCTACATTCTCTTAATTCAGTATCGAGAGCGTTCCATAATTTGGCTATGGCTATATCAGGTGATTTAAGTCTATAGTTGCGATACGTATTGGGGATTCTGAGTGGTGGGCTGTTACGATTTCTGTTGGTGTTGGACTCAAAATAAAATGATAAATCTGGCGGTAAAATGCCACGGAAGTTTTTATATGCAAGAATACCTAATTCAAATTTGTAAAGTGATGGTATTTTAAGTAGTTTGTGGATAGCGAACAGATGAGTTACACTTTCATCCCTCCTATAGCCAAAAATTGCCCTTAAAGCATTATTCTGTGCAATCTGTATCTTATTTATGAGTGTTGCAAGAGTTGACCCGAATAGTGGCAAACAATATGTTATATAACAAAGAAATAACGATTTATATACAATCAACAATACATCAGTGGATACGCCAATGTTGCTTAGTTTGCCCAACTGAGGCACAATCTGTTCAAGTTTCTTAATTAAGATATTTATGTGATTTCGGAATGAGAGTGAAGGGTCTAGGGTTACACCTAAGCATTTGTATTCAAATGCTTGTTGTATATTAGTATTATCTAACGTAATTGTTATTGTCTGGTTCATCGATCTTTGCCATGGACTAAAAAGTAGCATTTTTGTCTTTTTAGTATTTAAACACAGTCTGTGCTTTAAATACCAGTCAGAAATAAGTTTAAGTTGGCCATTAGTGTATTCGATATCGCGAGCCAGGCTTTGTAATGAAAGTGGGCAAAGAAAAGTTACGTCATCTGCAAATGCGATAGCTTTTAGTTCGCTTGCCTTAGAAGCGAGTTCATAAATATTTGGAATAATGTTGGTGAGAGGCTGGTCCCTTGCGGTGTACCGAGGTGCGGGGAGCATGGCGATGACAGATTGTCGCCGTTTCTAGTTATCTGCACCCTTTCACTCAAGTACGAATTAAAGAATGCTATGGGTCCTTCACTGAATTTTAGTTGTGTGAGTATTTTGATGAGTATATTTTTATCTACTGAATCAAATGCCTTTTCAACGTCAACAAAGATACCGGCAACTATTTGATTGTTTTCCCAGGTTTTAGTTATATATGCTTGAAGATGTGTGAGAGCTAAGTTAGTGTTACATTTACTACGAAAACCAAATTGCATTGGACTAATAAAGTGTGTATCATGGAGGTATAGGCGAATCTGATCATTGATAATTGATTCAAATAGTTTAGCCAGAAAGGGAACGCAGCTTATAGGTCGATAGTTAACTGCCTCATTTTTATTTCCTTGTTTGAATATTGGTGTGATTATCGCATATTTTAATTCTGACGGACATACCCCTTGTGTGAGACATTGATTGAATATGGCTGCCAAAATATTTGATAAATAGATTATGTATTGTTTGATGAATTTGCCGGGAATATGTGTTTGACTACCGCCCATGTTTGTTTTAAGTTTATTTGACTTCAGGATAATAGCCTCGGGTGTTATTTTGCTAAATGCAAATTCTTCAATGGGAGCATTTTGGACTTGTGAGTTCATTTGAATTTTATAGTTGTATTCGGCTATATTTGTACCATATTTGTTGTGTACTGCTCTAGAACCCATTGTTGCAAAGTTTCTGTTTAGTATTTCAGCTATTTCAGCAGGGTTAGTTGTTGTAGTGTTGTTGTGTGTAATAGACGCAATTCTAGTGTCTTTCTGTGTATTCCTGCCACAGAGCGTGTTCGTTAGTTTCCATCTTTCTAGGAGAGAAGCGGTGTCAAATTTATTCTTATAGAATTCTTTTTGTTTTTGTGTGCAAGTTCTCCTATATATTCTTGAAAGCTCTTTTAGTCGCATTTTGTCATAATGATTACTATATTTTTTTACCTTATTGGCTAGCCTGTCCTTTGCTGCTCTCATCTGAATGAGCTCTAAGTCAAACCACTGGTCAGTAATTTTAGTGTTTTGTGGTCTAGTTCGTTCGAGTTGAAATGGAAAATGTTTCTTGTAGAGATTGTTTAGTTCAGAACTGAAGACAGAAAAGTTTATTTGTGCGGAGTCACTGGTTATTATGTCAAACCACGGCGTTGTTGCTAGTGCCTGCTGAAATTCTAAATGAAATTTTTTCGTGAAGTTTCTACGTGGTTCATTCATAGTCTGTACTTTCGTACGTGTTGGACGTTCTAGACCAGTTAATGCCGCAAAAACCGGTCGATGATCTGGTGTGAGGACATCAACTGCGCCATATAATTTGTTCAATATAAGTTCATCATTGCGGAGGAGAATGTTGTCGAGACAACTACCGTTGTCAGAAGGTCGAGTTATGGTTTTAAGGAGGGGCCGGAGACCATGTGACCCAATATAAAGAAGGAATTCCGATGTTATGCAGTTTGATTTGAGTATGTCGATATTGTAATCTCCTAGAATAATTGTTAGTATGTCTGATGGGTATTCCAAAAGTATTGTATCTAAAGCTAATTTGAAGTTATTCAAGTTGCCGTCACTATTATAGAGTGTGATTACGACAACACTACGCCCTCGCACTTCAGTTTGGCAAGCTATCGCTTGTATGGTTTCCAATGCATTCGTATATTTAGTAATTTTAGTGTGTGGCAGTTTTTCATCTATATATAAGATAACACCTCCGCCTCGAGTATTTTGTGTTCGGGATTGAGCTAAATGTTTATATCCAGGTATATTGTACATGTGTTCTGTATCTACAGTGCACCAGCTCTCCGAAATCGCAACAAAGTCAAGATGAAACGTAAACGACTCAATATCATGTTTCAGATCACAGAATCTAGTATTGGCACTAATATCCCTTAGATTAAAGTGACAAACTGAAATATGTTTGAAATATTTAGGTAAGGCATTTATATTTGTTGTGCAACGGTTAGGAAATTGGAAGAGTTGGCAGTTGTTTTCGTCTTGGTATAAGATTTCTTCATCAAACGGATTCATATGCAGGTATGTTTAATGAGACTAACTAATATAATAAGTCTATGTAATATACATATAATGAGACTAAGTAATATAATAGGACTATATTTTATACAAATCTATGATACAAATCGAGAAACTGTGAAGTTTACGATACGTTACTGGTGACGAGGTACAATATGCTGCCCACATCTTCAATATTAAAATGAATCCAAGTGTATACGTTACTCACTAATAGAATATATTGTGCCCCTGGATATATATATATATATATATCCTGTGCCCCGGGAGTTCGAGATAGACAATAAAATATCCGTATCAGCAGTACTATTATTATTATCGACATTGTGTCTGTGGCCGTTGCACTGTAGTGGTAAAAACTATTGAGCTGTTGCCAGCATATGCACGCAGGGTTGTTAGCAGATTTACTGTTTTTTGGTTACAGTGATGCGTTCTATATCACGTAACTATGCGAGTTAGCCAATCGCCTGCTTGTCTACGAGCAATCAAGCTTTACTTACCGACACACGAGAGGCACTTGAGTCGAAACGAGTTCCCATACAGAACCACAAAGCAGTTGTTCGATTCCCAGCGTTTCGCGTCGTCAGGCCATCTTTCGAACATCTTCGAGTTCGGGCCTTGCCGAATCTCCTTCACCTCGCGCAAGTCCACTGAAGGTAACGCAGCAGCAAGAGCAAAAACAGGAATAGGTGTAACTACGTTAGCTTTAGAGTCCACCAGCGTACAGATGCTTCGAACAACCAGTAGACACACATATATATATATATATATATGGCGTCTGAAAAAAAGCTTATTACTTAGTACTTATAGATCGGTTAGAAGCAAAAATTAAAATATAATTAAACGAACTCATACATTCTAAACGGCCCAAACAAGAAACCAGACCAAAGCACCAATAACTATAACACTGGTACTTCCCTCTCTATAAACGTAAGCAGGCTCCTCCTGTGTCTAACGAATAATCTCACATATGTACACGCTAACGAGTGATCGACTCCTAGCTAATAAAATACTGTCGATTGTACAGTCGGTTTTCCCAATGGGGCCTAATCCTAAACGAGAATTTCTGTCAGGAAAAAGAGCGGAGAGATGTAGAGCCACATTCCCCTATCATTGACTCTGCAGGACCCACAGGAGGCAACTATGTCAGACAGGAACGTATCTCGCTGTTCCTTAAATATACAGTGTCGACCCTTAGCGTAAGCTCGTATCACTAACACACACACACACACACGACTTGAGAGTCGGCAGTTCCGCGGGGATTTGGCTGGGTAAGTGCTCATTATAAATTTAAGCGCTCTGGCATCGTCGTATCGAAGAGGTTCGCGATCGAAACGCGACAACCGTTACGTCGATGAATAAATGGCTTGATGAACAACGACTTGTTCAAGAAAGACCAAATAAACTACAGACAACAGGGACTAAATATTTTCTAAATGAGAGAAAGTATTATAGACAACAGTGCGTTAAATGTCGACTGCTAAAAAGGGCAAGATACACTGAACAGTTGGTGGTATATACGCAATTCCTCCGTCGGTGCGAGAGGAGACAGAAACGAAAACACAGACTAGAAACTAGACCCGGCAAAATCGAGAGCCGATCATCATACTGATGAGCGGGGGCAAAGCTTGTGGATACGTAGCCAACCAGCTAAAAGGGAGTTGGAGCGTCCTTCAGGAAAAAAACGAGTGAGATGCCTCGGGGTCATACTTTGTCAGGGGACAGCCGGCACTGTATGTGAGGCTTGCGTGTGAGAAAACGCTACTACTTAAGGCAGCAGCACCAGCAGCAGCCGACATTCTACATATTGGTGCTGGCCATAGGGGCGGCCCAGGTGCGGGCAGGAGGAAGCTTTCGGCAAAAAGTAGCAGACTCCATTATCTTGTACACCACACCCGCTTGAAGAACCGCCGATGACGTCAAGTAGGAACATACTTACACGGCGTATTCACCTGTAGGACGCGAAAAGTGTTTAACGCCAACGGCTCCTGTTAGAACTGGTTAGAGCTATACCTGGAACGCGAAATGGGGGATAGAGTTGTAACGCAGCGGCCGGCACAGGCCTTAGAAAACACTTTCAGGAAAGATGCAGCAGGACAGGGAAGATAAATGGTAGATAAACCTTATGCCTGAAGACAGACTGAAAGGAACGCATTGTTGGAGAGGGCTCATGAGGTGCCGACTTACCACCTCGCAAAAGCCTTTACAGCTGACGTGGTTTTCAGGGCACATACTCTCTAAAGGGCATTCAGCCCAACCTATGTACGAATTGCTGCAACACTGGTGGCAGCGAAAAATGTGATACACACTTTCAAGCATTGCCTCATCATCATCATCATCACATGACGAAAAAGACGCCGACCTTGCGCAACTTTGACATACATAAACTTTGACAACCTCTTGTAGCCTAGAGCCATAGTCACGCATATGCTTAAAGCTGGGTATTTGCGGCACACAATTAGCGCGTTCGCCAGAAGAAGGTCATATTACATAGCAAAGAAGTTAGCTTTCGAGCTAGGGGGTACGAAACTAGTCTCCCAGGCCATCAAAAAGACGATTTCGCGGCTACGAAAACGGACACGTTTAGTTGGTAGTAGGACAGAAACAACATCAGTGTTAACCGCGCTCAGTACAGCACCATGTGTGACGACATGTGTCCCGGAAAGTCCTCTGGGGCTTAGTCTGACATAGCACAAAGCAGCCACGTGGTGATAATCATAACGACTGAATGACGACTAGAAGGCAAAACAACGAACAGGTAGATCACGAGGGCTAGACAGACAACGAGCATCATGGCTGCAGCATAGCCAGCACATAGTTCTGGAGCTCGTCGAGTGTTCAACAAGGGCGATTACGGGGTTAGATTATATAGCTAGGCTCATTCACTGAGTACACCAGTCATGGCGGTATTGTACAATACAAAAATAATTCTGGAATACTCTCTTTGTACAGGGAAGCTTTTTTTTCGTTTGGAAAAACGAGGGAGGTCGGGTCGGGAGGGCGTCGTACCGATAACGACATCCAAGGTGTTTTGGGAACGGGAATGGCTGAAATCCCCAAACGGGAATGGCTGAACCCTCGACATTTGACACAAACATTGGCGGGGGCGGGGACGGCGGGTGGCAAACACATATCACATAGCACGACAGCAGCACATAATAAAAACATTATATATATATATATATATATATATATATATATATATATATATATAATTTTAAAAAGGGTTTCCTATTAAGATGTACAGGTCGCACAATTCATATTAAACTAAGAAGCGGGAGCAGCGTAAACAATATATCGTAATAAATTTTGTACATATAACGCGCGCATACATGATGCATTTGGCAGAATTGTCAAATCCACAAACTCTGTGACGTGAACAGCAGTAAATTGTAACGATGAAGCAAAGATGAAATACAGATGACGTTTTGCGTCAATATTGTAAACAATATTTAGAATAGTTCTTGTTTAATAATAATAATAATAATAATAATAATAATAATAATAATTATTATTATTATTATTATTATTATTATTATTATTATTATTATTATTATTTATTACATGTTAAACGATGTTACAGTTGAGAGGTCTGAACGTATTCTTGCAAAGTCTTTTTTTTAAATAATTAGTTCACTCCATGGCGCCTAAAATAGATGCCGCGTTTCCTCTGCAAACGGCCACGGACAACACTTGCCTCAAGAATTGACTCTCTCTCTTCGGTCGTTCGTGACCTCCTGAATTCGCTTACTCAAATCTTTGAGAAATGCTTCGGTTCCCTTGCTGATTGGTCCTAGTGTCTCCATGGCAATAGGCACAAAAATATATCTTGTTTCCAGTCCAGCATATTTAAACCGTTTTCTGGCGTCCGCGTGCTTTGCTACCCACCCCGGCTCAACAGAGCTGTGGTGTAAATACGAAGCCGCGGTTGCGCACGAAACCGTTGCATCCCAAGCTAGGGGCTTTCCATGTGACCATAATGCAATGGTCACCCCATCAGGTCTTTCTTCGCCAGCGGACACTAAACCTCTCGGTTCAAGTGTAGATAGTATACCGGCTTTCCTAAGGGACCTTATGATCACACCGTTTAGTTCAGCATGTCTGGACGATCTACCGATAATAATAATAATAATAATAATAATAATAATTATTATTATTATTATTATTATTATTATTATTATTATTATTATTATTATTATTATTATTATTATTATTATTATTATTATTATTATTATAACAATAATAATAATAATATATGTGATGGTGTATTTGACATATGTTTGTACACGTACGTATGGTGATGGCAATGATGAGGATGGTCATATATATGTCACAAGCAAAAGAAAAAACTGCCGACGCTAGCTAGTGGTAGCATGACAGCAGTTGACGGCAGATGTTACCACTCATTCATGTGTCGAGACAGGAAGGGGGGAAGGGGGAGGAGATGGGACGGGACGGGGAGGGGCGGAGGGGTCACATGCTGTTGTCCTGTCAACGAGGCCGCTGTCTCTACTGCAGCTGTCGCTACCTCAGCGACAGGGGCTGTTCTGGTGGCGAAGAGCAGAAGCGAACATTAAAAGTTAGTCAGATAGAGAGAAAACAAGAGGGCGGCTGTCCGGTGGCTTCCGCTTGTTCATGGTGGCCGGCGGACATTCGCATCCGCATCTACCACCAGCCACGTCAGTGTTACGGAGATCAAATCAATTTTTTGTTGCACACAACAACAGCAGCAGCAGCAGCAACAACAACACAGCAGCAACAACAACAGAAGGTTGACAACAGAGGGAAAGAGAAGGTTGCTTCCCAAACGTCTAGGCTATGGCTACTCCGTAGTGACAGAGATTCAATCCCGCGAGGTCCGAAGGCCGGGGCGTGGATTGTTGAATTCGCTATCGCTCTGCTCCTATCAGAGCGCTCGTCATTGATGCTGTTTTTGTTCTCTATCAGGTAGCGCTAGCATGCAATACCTGCCTGCCATCTGGTGTGCAAGTGCGTCCATTTTTCCGTGTTTCTTGTGTGTGTGTGTTTCGCACATGTCACAAGTGTATATGTAACGTAACGGCCACTTGACATACTTCGGTGGCGTGCGTTCGTGTTCGATGCATGGATGGTCATTCTACGCTGTCGCAAACAAAAGATTCGGTGTTTGAAAAAAAACGTCCACAAAAATGCAGAATCCTCGAACAAAGCCCGAAACCGTGCAAACTGAGCAAAACACTAAGTGAAGCCCATTTAAACAAATCGCGGAGCAAACTGTTGTATGTGATCACTGCTAAGTGAACTGCTGTTAGTTATAAACCGCCATAAAAAACGTTTTGTCAGTATAGAAGTACGTACATCAGCCGAAAGAATACAACACGAAAAGCTCGTATACCTCAATGATAAAACGTATTGGCGGAAAGCCATTTATGGATCTCCTGTATAACACAACACCGAACAGTGATACGGCAAATATTTGTTTTGAGAATTTACCCTATATCACGGGCAAGAGAGAAGCAGATGCTTGCTGGGTAGATTTTTTAATGACCGATGAAAACAAACGAACCAGGAAAATGGAACATCGTAGGAAATAAAATTCCAAGTTATTTCAAAAGCCCAGCTACCTTCAGCAGGTAGAGCCTGTCGGCCAAGAGGAGATTATAGACATCAAAGAGTTCATGGAGTCTCTGCGTCACGTGCTAAACGTGGCTCTTTACGTTATTTGAGCCCGACGGACGACAACCTCAGCCCCAGTGTCACATATGTGAGAATACTTTATTTGAATTTAAAAATAAAAACGTTTTGTAGGACTAGATCAGGCCATTTATAGGAACGTTGATAAGCCGCATGCTACAATGGTCTAAACTAATAACATCGTACTTAGGCTTTATTTTCTTTTCGTCTTGCTAGCAATAACGACAAGTCCAAATTTATTGAAGGTTGTAAAGATTGTTTCCACCTGTTAGAGAATATGATCCAACTCTGAACAAACCTTGGAGGCATTGGGCCATAAAGCAGCGCGTATATATCACAGAGACAAACACAAGACTTTCTTAAACAACGCCTGGATCTTGGCATACAACGTGGAAACGCTGCCTCCGTTCGGGGCACACTCCTGAAGTGGTCTCGCCCTGGCCTCATCGAAACGGATACGTGACCGTCACAATGCGCATTGGCATAGCTAGTTGATGTGTGTAACATATACTTAATGTATTATACGGAAATAAACTTTATTTTATCACAGAGACATATTGATATACATGTATGGTAGTCATCAAACCGCTTCTACATTTACTAATTTATTTATTTGCACTACCTAGTGCTCAACAAATCGTCGCTCACATCGAGAGGTAATGCCTTGCTAATTAAGCAGATGTGTCCTTTGATAAGCAAAAAAAGTTAACTTGGTTTGTCCTATTGTTTGTTTCTCCACATTAAGGAGGATAACACCAAATGATAGTATACAGCCTATGGGTACAATTGGGGATTCAATTGTAAAGGCCAGTAATCACCCAGTAGGCCTTTACGCCACCTGTTGCTTCATTAACTGACAATAACGACGCACACTGATAGTTAAGTTAATGCTTTAAATGCCTTCCATTTGTTCAGAAGAGACCACACGTTTCAAATTATTCGTAATTAAGCATCCAAACTATTCTACCAAGTAGAACTACAAGATCGTGGCATTTATCATCATTTGCACGAAGCAAACCTCATCCCTTCCAAAGCTAACATCCAGTACTAGATTATCTATCTTGGTTGTCTTCCCACTCTGGATTCCGAGAGAATCGAAAAAGGCACATTTATTATTATTATTTGTATAATCCAGGGTATATAATATAATACGACGCTGCTCAAGCGCTGTTAAGCTACTAATCTAGGCCTTAACCCCCACAAATCTCTAATGCGCCTCTCTCTTCGGCTGACAACCCTTCGTCCCACACATGTAACACATGTCACCAACGTTCATACGGTTCTCCAAAGCTACAAAATCAGCAACAGCAGGGTCGAGCAGCATCGACCCGGCATTGTGACGGGCTCTCCGACACGCTTCACTGTCAGCTACGACTGCGGATCTTGTTGATCAACCGGGCTGTCTGTCGGCTCAACTAACGGAACTGCGAACTGAGCTGGTGAAGCTTCGTAAGAATGCCTACCTCGGCCGGTACGCACCCTCCCCGAATGTAACCCACTGTCATTTAAGCACATGTTAGGCGTGCTTGGCTCACTTCTAATCTGTACCCTACGACAGAGGGTGTTGCCGAGCTACCTACCACCACCAGTGGCGACGACGACTAATAATGCTGACAAGAAGAAGCAGAAAGCCACGCAGCAGCGGTTTTAGAAACGATGTCCAATGGGTCGGTCCCACGCTGAATGTCGCTGAATGAAAAACCAAGCTTGGCCGGTACCAAACAGTGTGGCGAAGATGTGAAGGGCAAACCAAGCAACCATAGTTCGTTGGTTGGGAACTGTGTTATTTCCCAATTAAGATGAACCCATCTGATCAGAGACGGTCGATACGCTCTTATACCACTAGAAACTCTAGCGGGTTCAATATGAATTAGTTCTGGCGCGTCGAAAATTCATTAAGGAGTTTGGTTTTGCCGACACAACGCTTACCTGCGTGAGAGCCGTAAATATATATATATATATATATATATATACGTGTGTACCAACATTCCTGTAGACTAGACTCCCATAAGGACTTCCAAGGCTACTTTTTCACGTTAGCATGACGGGTCACTCTGTAACGCAGCAACACTTAATCGATTGAGCCGTGTCTATGTCGTATGTTTCATCCGTTGATCGCTGCTTATTATCCTTAACAATCACGCGGAACCAAAGTTTTTACGCACTCACATACATCAAGATGGACTTAATTTGTACTCCACCTGGCGACAATTTATACATATACATGTATATATATAGCCAATCGCTGAGACGAAAGAACGCAGTTTTTAAGGCAAATACAGTAAAAATGGTCAAGTCTATTCCTCTCATCTCTCTCCATCTATCTATCTTGCTTTCTGTATATATATATATCAGTTGTCATTGAGGCAATGCCCGCATACGACCTGAAAACGTATATTTTATAGATCCAGTGATTTCATTGTGTATGTTTGATCTTTACATATACGTGCTAGTCTACACAACACAAGGTTGTAAATCATTTCACTCGAAGATTGAACCTACCCGTCGCTTGTCAAACGTTTCTCTCCACGAGGTAATCATTATTATACGCATAGTATATACGCATATATGCACATAATATTCCACTGGACGAACAACAGATCACGAATCCAGTGCTGCATCGCTATAGCTCGAAGTCGAGCGCAAAGGTCATCTCTACATCCTCTGAACCGACGAGGAGTTCACCATATACGACAACGAACCTATACGCGCGCACAACTAGCGCATTGGGCAAAGGTCCCGTTGACTCTCCCACTGTCCTGGCAGGGCCGGCAGGGGGGGGGGTGAGGTGGGGAGAGTGGGAGGAGGTTAACGGTTACCCCCTTCAGGGTGTTTTTTTTCAGAACGTGCGACCAATCGACGTGAGCATCGACCGCTGTAGTAGTGTAGAGTGAGAGCTGTTCATCACAACACAACGGTCGACTTGGAATGTGATGAACATGTAAATACGCGATCTGCGCTTCTATCCTCCCGTGTAGGTCGGGTCCTATCAGCATTATCGGTCGTGGGTTGCAGCATAGGTGATATCGCTAACATGGATCCTGCTCGGGCTCGGATCCTTCTCGGGCACGGATCCTTCTTGGGCACGGATCCTTCTCGGGCACGGATCCTTCTCGGGCACGGAGCCTGCTCGGGCACTCGCCGTCGTCGTCGCCGCTCGCTCAAGACATCGCTCGAGCATCAAGTGTATGTTGACGTGCTAATGCATGCACTAGACACGGCCAGGCAAGACAGACATAACAGAGGGCACGTCACGTACAGCGTCGTGCCAGAGCGCAACCGAATCAACAGCAGTCTCACTGCGTGACCAAGCGCGCGTGACCCGACCTAAGAACGGACAGACGGGTGGACGGACGAACGATCACCTATACTGTCGTTTTTATTTATGCATGATTGCGTGCATGTATTCATTAGATCGTGCATGGACATTGGACCGACTGACAGACCGACCACCGACGGAACCGGTCGCGTCTGTCCGTAGTCGCAGTACGACGTGACGTGGTGGTTGCCGACGACAACACGTATACGCCTGTAGCCTGTCGATTAACCACATAGCACAACCGACTGTAACGGTTACAACTCTTTTCATCATTCTTCTTTTATCGCAAACAGCTTGGCTCGCTTGACGAGGCTGATTTACAACAGCAGCTGCTGCTACTCTAACAACAACAACAACCACAACAACAACGACGACGGCGACAAACTACCACGAGAGTTCTGCTTATAGCGCGTTACACCTGGCCACCGAGATCACTAGACAGTCAAAAACAAACTGACCAGAAGCTAGAGTTAGCGCTTTTGTATGATTCACTCTCTCGTTTCTCGCGCAGGCGCACGCTCTCTCTCTCTCTCTCTATATATATATATATATATATATATATTGAGAGCGATAGAGACGGATGAAGAGAAAAGGACAATCTTCTAGTTGAATAAATTATTAAACAGTTGCACGTACTCGATACCTGTAGTCTTGATAGTTCAATACCTGCTGGCAGTTCACTTCCACTTTCCGTACAGCTCCTGGTTCGCTCGACTAATCACGTTTCACTATAGAAAAAGAAGAGGAGCGCTCAAATGTGTATGTCTTTCGCTCTCGCCCTCTCTCTCTACTTGGTCTCGACCAATAATCCCTTCGTGCATCTATATATGCGAGTTAATGATGTCGTATATATATATATATATATATATATATATATATATATATATATATATATATATATATATATATATATATATATATATATATATATATATATATATATATATATACATATATATATATATATATATATACATACATACATATGATCCCCCTGGTAGTACACACCCTTCTAAATCCCGGTAAAAAGACATTGGCGTTCAGCTTCCTCCCTGAGCCTTTCCTCCTCTCTCGCTGTTGAATACTGCCCCATAATTTTTAACCGGACACCCATAGGTATACGTTTCCTAAGTCCCGCACCCGTGTACATGATTGTCGTCCGCTGTAAAGTAAATGTCCATTATGTTTATATCTGTTGCAAATATGTCAATAACTGGCGTCCCGGAGTGGCATTCATATGTGCACACATTCGCCCGGTTTACTATCCAGCAGCCGATCTTAGCCAGCAAGTCTAGCAAAGCCATCGTCTATTCCGAGTCCGGTCTAATCTCGCATTGAAATTCCCTTCTATGATCACTGAAGCCTTCCTCGGGAACGCTTCGATCCCCAATAAGAGGCGCTTGATCATCGTCTCTATTAACTCCGTCCCCGCTGGTTGCACATAAGGCCAAAAGTGACTAGTTCTAATTTAGATGACATTATCCGACCAGATTTTCTGCTGCTCATTTCTCCCATAGTCGGTCTAACGAAAATCGAATATTGAATCACTGTTGTCTTCAGATGTTAGGTCGACTTGGAATGTGATGAACATGTAAATACACGATCTGCGCTTCTATTCTCCCGTGTAGGTCGGGTCCTATCAGCATTATCGGTCGTAAGTTGCAGCATAGGTGAGATCACTAACACCCGCGCTAAGTCCTCCCACAATGCTCGGGATGGCTTCCCGAATAACCCTGGCCTCCGTCTGCACGAAGAGATCTTTTAACCTCGGCATAATCGACGCAATCAATAGCGTGCTGCACTATTTCCTCCACTCTTGGCAGCGGCGCCTGCTGGTTACTTAATTTATGTCCGGTCATCCCAAGTGGGGTGCTTGTTACTGCTGGTTCAGGTCGTTAAGGTTTAAGTGTTGCCTCGTATATCTTGATTCCGTTCCTTACTATGACGAAGATCAAATGCGTCTTGAGAAGTCGTCAGAGGCCTGTATGACCCCCACGAGTATGCAGAGTGTTACTAGCAGGGCATCTAAGCGCTTGTCAATGCTGTTTTGGGACGATCTTTGTAACAAATCCGTACGCTTCAGTCTATGTGAACATGAGTCCCAGGTGGGTTCATGTTCTCCAAAAGACAGACCGCATTGAGCCTGGGTTTGCAGTTTGCCGCAAAGTGAACCATGCTGTAACAATCAGAACATTGCAATGGTCATTACAATACCTGTCCTCGCAACTTCAGTTTTCCTCGTAATTGCTTTGAAAACCCCGCAGGGTTGCAGAACAACCAACATTGTAGCATCCGGTATTGAGGAATGCACACCAGATATTTTTCCCTTCACTGTAGATCGCCCTCCACTGATCC
This sequence comes from Dermanyssus gallinae, assembly GCA_003439945.1. NCBI lineage: Eukaryota > Metazoa > Arthropoda > Arachnida > Mesostigmata > Dermanyssidae > Dermanyssus > Dermanyssus gallinae. The sequence goes on from QVRM01006135.1 coordinate 91,409, forward strand.
TCGCTGACACATTTATGTTGGCTGGATCCTGCAACGATAGTAGCGTGGCTCGACCTTCTTCGGCCTCAGCTACGATTAGGAGTTCTCTACTTATTTTAAAACGGGGTTCTTCCGTCTTTCTATTATTATGTGTTTAGCGATAAAGTCGCACACATCATTGAAATGGAGCTGCAGGGAATTCCGTCGTCCGTCAAGAATACTTCTGTGCCCTGTTTTGCCGCAACAAACTTCGGCGCACAGGCTCGCCTGGACCGGGTCACCGTGGTAAACCCCGATCCGTGTCCGGTATCAATCGTCACTGTCACGGACGTTCACGCGGGTTGCCTCGCGAGTGTCTCCCTTGCCCGTCGAGTAAGCAAATGCCTGCGACACACGCATACCTTTGCTGCGTGAGTGTCTTCACAGGGCTCGATGCGGCGCGCTTCCCACATATTTCCCGTCATTGGACGGTGAGTCTGATTCCACGCCTGCAGCGTTGATTGGTGGTGGTCCATGGTCAATGCATCCACATGCCCGTATGCATAAAAGTAAGTCACGCTGCATCATCTGCTCGTCCGATGCACCGGCATTGCCAGCTACTGCAGCGCCGCGCCAGTTTACAAACAAGTTTGTTTATACATGTAGTCGCAGACCGGACGTCCGACTGTTCACGTTCGATTCAATAATCGTAGTAGTGGTATTCGGGGGCGAGGTAGTGACAACGGCGGCGTCGATAATGAGAGTCGTGATGACTGATGACTGGCGGTGGTGAATGAACAGTAAGTGGTAGTTGGATAATAGAGAGAATAGGATGCTGATGATGAGTGAAGTGCGAAGTTAGCAGTTATGATGGTGATAATAGTACAGTGAGGTTGGAGACGAGAGACAAGGATAAAGCCAAAACAGTACTGGCGAGAGGTGAAGATGATGCAGGTGAAGATGAGTGAAGACGATGACTGAGTCGACACTGCTTTGAATTAATTAGTCTCGAGGCACACTGCAGACACTCACGCTAATCGACTTCGATACGATGCTATGCTCACTGATACTTATGGATTTGCACGAAAAATTCTAAATTTAGCGGTACTTTCCAAGAGCCACACACAAGCACGT
>QVRM01006135.1:97500-152720 GCA_003439945.1 Dermanyssus gallinae
GCCATTGCGTTGAAGCTTCATCTGAGGAAATCGAAGTAAAATCATATTCGTTTTTACTCACATTGAAAACAACTCCAAATTTATGAAAAACCTTAACGACGCTTCCACTTGCGAAAGACTGTGTGGCAATTCAGAATCTATATCGGAAGGTGTGAGCCGAAAACGAATCAGAATACCGTCAGCAAATGCAATCGGAATGCATAGATTTCCACTCTAAATATCTAAAGTAATATAATAAAGCCTTCACCAAGAATGACATGCCCCATCTTTCCCAGTTTGGGAGAGTGGCGGGTCCCAGCAGTGCCAAAGTGCAATGACTAGGGTTCCCCTGGCGTCTTCTTGATCAAAAAGGCCCCGGCACCACCCGGTAAGTATATAAGAAGATTTTTTTTTATTATAATGTAGAATAAGAAAAATAAATAAGACCCCATGGGTTTTAGACGTTTTCGTTTTAGCTAAAGGGCCTGCGATAGAACGAGCCGTTAGCTGTAGCAGTCGTCCGATCACGCCCACAGCATCCGAACTCCAAAAGGCTCTTTGTTTGGAAAGAGTTAAAGTAACATCGGAGACTGACAAACGACCTAGCTCAAAAAGGGGTATTTTGTAGCCCCACTAATTTAGCCATCAGGAATCTTATATCCTTGCCTTGAGGCATCGGGGAACAACCGTGTCTGAATCGATAATAGCAAAATGTCGATTTAGTTCGCAATATCTCTCGGATTGATTATGCAATTGTTGGGATCTACAATCCGTGTAGATGGTAGGCCCACTGAATGATCTAACTTTCGCTCGTTCTATTAATACAATTCCAGAGCTGACGCGTGTCACCTTTCGACGCAAGGAAACAAGATTTGTAAAATGCAGAAGGGGACAATTCAGCAACTAAGTTGACCTTAACATCGTCGGAGGTTTTTTTATGAACTATACTGCTCGAATAGAAGCCGGTAATGTAGCACCTGCAATTCGTATTATTTTTTTTATACAGATGCGCACTCTTTAGACGAGTGTAGAGTACATTGCTACCAAGGCTACTTTTTACGAATCGCGCGAGGACAAAACTTTGAAGATCGAGAGCACATAGATGCCGTTACAGACCCAGGCCTATTCCAGCGGCAGTTTGACGTACATTAGCAGTCGAAGTCCTCCATGCAACAGGCAGACGAATAATCATAATTCAGAGTTGTGATGTCAAAGTCCCTAAGCCATGTTTATCACCGCTACATCGAAACCTGATCCCTTTTCTTTAACAAGACTCGCTACATTGTCAGCCTGTCCCGATTTTTTTTTAGCCACTCAGAGCAGTGCTATTTAGATATCTAGCAGCGAATATGCTATTCTTAAAACGAAGGTCGCTTGTCTTCGCAGCCATACTTGTTAGCAAGACTTCTAAAATAACCGATATGAGTAAGTTTAAACAGTAATATTTAAATATAAAATTTAAAACAATTAAAAACAGCAAGAACAAATACATGATTTTTTAACAGGTTACAGCTATTGGACAAACATGATTAAATACCCTCTTAATGAGTCTCATGGAAAAAATAAAAGGTGTTTTCGGCGATGAATCATCTCTTGTGAAGACCTTAAATGCATTTCGGGTAGCAGGCACCGCCGGGTTGGATGACTTCGTGGTGACCTGCTGCACAGGCCGGCATTCCATAATGGCTTTTCTTTTGCTCGATTGCTCACATGCACGAAATAGGCCTAAAATAAATGGCAGCTTGCGACAACATTATCAAGCCTTTAGCTTAGTCAGAAAGACCTTTATAGAACTGAGTCGTGTTTACCCTACCCAGTCATCACAATTGGCACGGGAATGTCAAGCTGATGATACCTTCGTGGCAGTCCGATAGCCTCCTTCAAAGCCAGCTGAATAATGAGCATCCAAGTTGATCGAACAACCAGCTAGGGATGCGAGTCAATTGAACAACGAACAACGGAATTCCGGTGCCGGTGGCCGCCTTTTCGTCAGCCCGCGCAGGGTGAACGCGAGACGGCCCGCGGTGGAAGGCGAGAGTAGGGCAACAGTAAGTTGGGTAAGTGGTGTAACAATTGCGGGGGAACACGCATCACACACGTGCGCCAAGAAAAGAGATCATTCGTCAAGAAGATCGGCCAACTTACGATCAGTCGTAAACGAACCATCAAATCACGATCAGTTAGCCAACTAACTCGTCACCGAAAACTTCGGCCAATGCACAAATCCAGCCGCGTACGCGACTGATCCCTGCGGAAGTACTAAGAGCTGAGTGTTGTCACACCACAAACAGAGAGAGGGAGACGAAGCTTCAAAACGCCCAAAAAAGTAAAAAAAGACAGACACCGAAGAAACCTCGACAGAGGACGCATTCGCTCTCATATGCACTGGTCTAACTACTAACGGGAACGGGATTATACAATAAAATACAAATATCACGTTGTTAAAAAAAGAACTCTCAAAAAATGATTACGCAATTCATCGCAGTAACGTGAAGGGCAGGCTAGTCGCCAGGATAATGCATTCTTGACAACATCAACATTTGCTACATCGAGAGTCGTGGGCAGAGACTCTATTCGGCAGATTATTCGGCATTATTATATCGACCGCATATTATAGGCGATTTTTATATCGATACCAATTTGCTTAAAAATACAAACTTCAACGCTCCTGCGAGTTGACCTTCCACTTTTGGAAGAACAATTTGAGTTATATATATATATATATATATATATATATATATATATATACCGCCATGCTAGGTGCTTTATAAATGCATATTGTATGCGTTCAAGTTGCTTCATGTCATTCCTATAGAATGGAAATGTCCAGACATGAGCGTAGTTAGTCAATTTTGGCAAACTTAGACATTCCTACAATCGTGAGTACATCTCATGATTCTGCAGATTGAACACCCTGGCGACACATAACACATCAATTGCACATCTCAGACAATGCCATTGCGGCTTCAGCAAAATGCTGACGGAGCTTTAATTGCCAATCAAAAGATATTCCCAAATCGTTCTACACGTTCACTTTATTTCTAGTTGTACTTAAGTTAGAGATATGTAATGTTGAAGCCGCCGAAAGCACGGCCGAGGTATCTAGCAAACCTGCAGGAGCCTTGCTCTTGACGCGCACCGCCCGCTGCTCGATAGCGATTCCCCCACCCTTCGCCGCAAATGTTCTCTGCAACAGATACGCTCTACTCCACTTGATCATATGAGAACCGATATACCGACTAAGATCATTGTATCCAGTAATAGCTTATAGACAGTACGGCCAGTGTGACGGCGTGCTCTATGGGATTAGCGCGCTATTTATTGTTGCCATCTACAGGGGTATCGCCGGCAACTCGATTTCTGTTTCTAGTTGGATTTTCTTTACACGACGAACTCATTGTCAATAGATGATAAGGTAAGGAAAGCCCGAGACATGTCAACATGTACGGCTCTCGGTGCATTGAAAATATGCCCCACGACGCTTCCAAGCCCGTATACGGGAACGCAGAGTATGGCATACATCTGGGAACTGACATTGATCAGCCGTCAGACGTCATTTATTAATCCATATGGTTCGGAATCAAGTTGTCCATTCGCTGACAAAAATCTCGTGATGTTGTCAACAACAATCTTCTTCATCACTAGATATGGGATGACGCATTGTGACACATGACGGTCGTTTTCCGCCAGAGAGCGTGATCTTCTTTTCTGTGGGCGGCCGCCGACACAATCGATTCGTTGGACAAAGCCCTTGGGTCCCTTGAGAGCTGGTGCCTTTAAGAAACACCTCTATCGAGTGGAAAGATCTACGTCTGCCACTTGCCTGTTCGGCAATTGAGCAAAAGTAGGTGATCCGCGACACACCTTCGAGACTTGCTCGACGTTCCAGACAGCCTGGACGGCACCCGGGACTCGCACCTCCAATAACCCTAGGTCGGTCGAGCCGTCCTAAACGTCCAGATAGTTAGTTATATATTATCTAGCCCAAGACACGTATGGGTAAACAAGCTTTAAGATAAATATATATATATATATATCCTACTGCCTTCGGAGTGCGTGTCGTTACTTTCCTTGCTCTTTGCAAGGTTCTCCTGAGGATGTTAACGCAGGAGCGTTTACGTTGCAAACAAGATAAACGACTCCTGCGTCCTCGCGGGCTGTACCGAAGAGACCGACGCCTATCACTGTAGCGTCAAATGGGAGGAACTGTCGGTGGTAGCGTCCGAAGCTTGCACATCATGATCAGCATAGATCAAATAGTATTTATATATAATGAGAAGGTGGATCTCCCATTTCGAGTACTTTGAATGTTGCCGTCAGACCGAAACCACCAAGCGTCTCGATTGGTGGTTCGTTTCTTCCAGTTTGTTTTGCTTAGAAACGGTAATTTATCAGCCGCACGCAGGCCAAATTTCGCATCATCATCATCAAAAGATCGTGTAGTAATCAGGCGCGTGTGCCAGATTTCCAACAAAGGGGACATGTTTGCATTGGGACTTCGGACAGTGATTGACAGCAGCCGGCGCCATCCGAAGTCTGCCATGGTGTCTCGAAGATCCATTGTACGGCGCTGGATGTGGCAGGCCGGCCCTATTGAGTGGTGAAATTACCGGCAACTATAAAGGCGAGAGAGATAGAGAGAGAGAGAAAGCAAGGAAACGTAGCCTGCAGGCTTTTAGTTGTAACAATAATAAAACTACAATAGGCATAAACAGTTATCAATTATACTAAACAGCCGTAGCTTTGGTAACAATCGAGATCACGAGATAGAAGAACTGCAGCAACAGCTCGATAACCGCCCTTGCCAGTAGAGGCGGCCTGTTCCAGGCAGCGGAAAGCCACCGCCACCGTCGCCCTAGCAGAACAATACAACAGTAGCAATACGTAGGCCAATTCACGTACGCAAAACCTCGACGGAAAATTTGAAATTAGCCCTTCGGCACAGTACACGAGCCAACCAACGCGCTCCCTGTTCATTTTGGTGCTCCTGTCAAACTAACAATGCTCAAAACGCTGTCTTCTCGCCGCTGGTAGTACACAGCCTTCCTTTTACAAACAAAACAAACAAACGAAGTGGGAATAGTCTAGAAAAACGCCTGCGGCAGAGCCGTGCCTGCAAAGGCGCAGAATAGGAATGTTTTTTACCGTTACTCCTTTCGCATTTGCCGAATCTCCGCACGACGAAGCAAATCACACAACGGCGGCGGCCATCCAAGTGAAACATCCTAGCTAAGCACGTGCCGCCAGTGCATGTTGGCTGGTAGTATGTGACTGTGGTATAGGCCGCATCAATGCCTCGCGCAACTTTCTGACGCGAAATATAAAACCTATCAATATGAATTATGATGATGATGATGATTATTATTATTATTACAATTGTGAGGTATTATATGAACATTTATGCCAGGTTTATCCTGCTCCGGTCGCTTTCTATCAATTCATGGCGCCTTATTATTATTATTATTATTATTATTATTATTATTATTAACGTGTCGGCAAGGCGCTCAATCGTTCGACAGGGGACTCTAGAGCTATCCAGTACCTGCACCAAAGACTATCGCTGGACATTCAGCGGGGTAACGCCGCTTCTGTGCGTGGAACTCTGCTAGACTGGACACGCTTTCACTTGATTTATCTGGTGTACACGTTCATAAGGAGACAAATTATTATTATTATTATTATTATTATTATTATCAAGTACAGCTACATGAGGGTTCGTGTCGCCTCTAATGACGTAGTCTTTTAATTCGTTCTGATAATCCTGATGTAATGCTGACGACAGACCACCATTTTTCGAAGAATCGAGCAATATTGTAGAATGGAGTAACTAATCGTATTACGAATAACAATTAGTTAGAATGACAACTAACGAATGTTACTAACGAAATATACAGTGAAGACAAACAAATGTGCGCCGGTTAATAATTCGTAATAGTTCGGCCGCAGCGCAATCTCTAATCGGACCTTCTCTTAAACATTGTTACCTTTCACCAATCAGAACAACAAGATACGGTAGTAGAGCCGAATGTACACGGCATCCGTGCTGTATAATTTATATCTTTATCCATTCTCTATCCTTCAGATGTGGAGAATAGTGAACCTGATTCCTAGAGGACAGATAGTAGAAACAGACCCAGAGACTCGGAGGAGCAAGAGGAAAACTGCCCGTACAAGATATTCTCAGTTATAATAGCATAGATACCTTCTTAGAGAAGAGGTAGGGAATGCTGGAAGAACACTAAGGATTTAGGTATGCGCGGCAATTAAGAAGCTGCTTGGAGTAATCTGGGACACGCTGTCCAGGCCAGTGAGTTGCTTGTATTTATTTTATTTTATATGCTGTATTTATGGATTTAAAAGCAGCCTTTGACTTAGCACCAAGAGGTAAGATAGCTAGTGTTGGTAGAGGTGTTGAGGATACGTATCATTAAGAAAAACACGGTGCTGATTGATAACGGGGTGGGCATTGCGGGAAAGATAACTCAAAAAACAAGTGTCGCGCCGGACGATAGTTTGAGCGAACTGCTTTTTTCCGTTCTTTTGGTTGGCCTGCCAGGAGAGCGGAGCAGAACGGGCTGTACCCGGGAGTGGGCCAGAACTTTACGGTATGCCGATGATGTGGTCATCTTTGGTTGCAGCGTTTTCAGGGTAAAACAAGTCATCGATCGACTAAGTCGACTAGAAAGACAGTAGCCATAAAGGGGCGGTCTAACTCCTGCCGAGCCAGTTCTTGGCTCCAGGAAAGCGGTGTTCGAGGTTTCCGATAAAATAACTGACCCCACTGGAAGCCTTGCTCGAAAGGCTTCAACGTACGCATTCGAAGACTACCCAAAATCCAGAACGTATTCTGGAAGCGGCTGGGCAGGTGTATATAGAAAGGTATAGGGAGCGAGAATGCGTTGTTTTGGCTTAACGCTACTGCGCTAATTCTATATTGCCGCCTCAATGTTGAAGTGTAATAACGTTGAGAGGTGATTATCGACTGCCTTTCCCTCTTCCTATTAGGCTCGTCGAGCAAATCAAGCAAAGGAACGGATTGAATTGTTATATATATATATATATATATATATATATATATATATATATATAGAATACTCGTATATAATAATATGTCATTCATACATTTAAGGTTCAAGTATGTAGCACTTGGCTAAAGAAAACCTACGGTCGCCTCCTGTAATAACATACTTACAAAAGTCAGACAAAACCGAACGGAATGTCGTTGACTAAACATGATTTTAGGCTAAGATTGTCAGTCCTATCTAATGGTGAGGTCCGACACTTGCTCAACGCAGTGTCAGATAATAGAAGACAGTTCAATACCAGGGTCGCTTAACAACACTGACCCAAAGACTTCTAAGCGAACAATCAACCTATCTAAATTTCAAATTCAGCAATAAAAAAAACATCAAGCATCAACCCAACATACAAATAGCAGCTAGACTCAATTGCTTCACTTCAGAGTTGTGCACTTGCCGGTTCTGCCCGCAGATGTGTGCCAAGCACCATGCTGTGGAATGTACAGCACTGACGAAAAGTCGTTGCACTACTTAAAAAACATAAAGGATTGTGAAGAAAATCTTATAAAGTCTATATATATATATATATATAAACATAAATGATTGTGAAGAAAATATTATAAAGCCTATATAAAGGGCTACAAAAAAGTTTTTTTCGGTTTTGTCCGTAAAGAATCATCACTGTATTCGAAGGCGATAATTAAAGTGTGCCTAATTAGACGTTTGAATGTGGGAGATATTTTCTCGGCTTTAGACAGCCTCAAGAGGAGCCAGTCCCGAAACTACTAGTGATAGCAATCGGCCCTGCGGAAAAGCAGCAGCACATTAGAATATGCTTGTAACCCTTACAGGTAGTTCAATAGGTTCTTAGAATGAGCTTTTTAGAATTCGAATTTTGGCACGCTTTCACCGCTAATAGGAACTGCAACTTTTCGACTGCTAGCACTCAATATATTATGGTGATTGGCCGTTGCGATTTCGTTTGATAGCTTTTCCCGTGCAACGTATCGGCGTGATTTTTAAAAATGGAGAAAAAAGAGTTTCGAGTGGTTATCAAGCATTTTTATTTCAAAGGTTGGAATGCGACCCAAGTAAAAATTGAGTTAGACGAGACGTACAGTGACTCTGCGCCATGTTTTGCCACTGTTTCCAACTGGATTAATGTGTTAAAAAGAGGTCGCAGGAGCACCGAGGATGAACTACGTCCAGGAGGCCAAAAAACGGCAACTGATGAGGAAAACGTAGAGAAAGTGCGAAAATTTCTTGGCACAGATAAGCGAATGAACAGTAAGGAAATAGCGGAGGCATTAGGGATTAGTTTAGGCAGTGTGCATTTTATCCTACACGAAAACTTGGAGATGAAAGAGCTTAGAGCAAAATGGCTGCCGCATTTGCTCAACCAAGGCCAAAAAGACGCGCCTGTTTTGGCTTTACAGCGAAATTTGGCCAAGATGTCGAACAATCTGTCGGATTTTTGGTGCAGATTCATGACCGTCGATGAAAGCCGGGATCACTATTAATTAATATCACCACGCCGGGATTGCTGGCAGTCGACCAGCCTCCAATCATCGATCCGGCTAAGTTTTCAAGCTTGCAGCGTCTTGTCAGGGTGGCCGCGACACTGGCAAGAGCGGTACAGTACTTCAAGGGCGACAAGTCTGCAACAGGCCCACTAGCAGCGCGAGAGCTCGCCGAGGCGAAGCAGCGTCTCATTCGGCAAGCCCAGCAACGCTGCTTGGGGGAGACTATAGCGAGCCTCGCCAAGAGCGAAACACCCGACGATCCGAAGATCGCAGAGTTCAAGCCGTTCATCGATGAGAAGGGGTTGCTGCGGGTCGGCGGTCGGCTGCAGTTGGCAGAAGAGCCATTCGAGACCCGCCACCCGATACTGCTGCAGGACGACCCACTCACGCGGTTGATTATCGCACTCGCGACTCGGACTCATCGAAGAGGCCCTGCAGGGGAGAGGCGGCGTACCGCGCGCCTACCGCATACATCTCGGCGAAGGACGGTTCGTCGATCGGCCAGCGGGACGGCCCCCCAACGAAATTATTTTGAGGTAACTTCGTTCCTCAAAAGGGGGAGGATGTCACAGATAGACCGAGCGCCACACAACCAAAGCAGACAACAGACAGTTATAGCGCTACACAGGTAGAGCAGACAATAATTGTACTGGAGATATAGAGGGCGCATTGTAGCTGACGTTATTGTAGTAGTGCGGACTGCCGCCAGGTGGAGGTCGATCGACTACGGCATATAAACGGCTGCGGCCGTCTTAGCTTTCTCTTTTCTCTGCGGTGCACGCTCTGCACGCACGAGTCGATCCACCGCCGGCGGCGTCCGAGGGTAAGCAGCACGCTACGCCGCAGAGCCGCCAACAAGGGGTGAGTCAGAGCCGGCCCGTTACGGTGCCGTGATATAGATAAGTGCGCAGGTAGGCTAGGTGTGAATCAGCGTATTCAGGACGGCCGCGCATTAGTAACTGAGTGTGACATTATATATATATATAATATATATTAATATATATATCATTGTGTAACAGACACCGTCGTTGGTGTAGTGAGAATGAATGTGAGCTCCACCCACGCGAGCAAGACCAGTATTGAGAAATAAATACGACTGAGTATTATATTATTCTCGATATATATTTGTTCTCGTTCCGCATTAGTTCGTAACATATTTCTAACATTTTCTCGGGAGTGTAGTGATTTATTGATCATCAAATCAATAAATCACTACACTCCCGAGACCCAAGAAGCATCTTGCCAATGGTGTGCACCTGATGAAGGACCTCCGAAGAGGGTGCGGACAACGGCATTGACCGGAAAGGTGATGGCTACAGTTTTTTAAGACCAACGTAGAATAATGCTGGTCGACTACCTTGAGAGCTGTAAAACGATCACAGGAGAATATTATGCAAGACTGTTGGACTGCCGTTAGCAAGAACTCATCGTGAAACGGCCCGCTTTGCAGAAGAAGGTTGTCCCGTTTCACCAGGGCAATGCTCCTGCACACAAGTCCCGGCAAGCATCGGCAAAACTGGCCCAACTGAGGTTTGAACTTATTGAACAACCCTCCTATTCTCCAGACCTGGCCCCCTCTGATTATTTCCTCTTCGGACATTTGAACAATAGTCTCGGTGGAAAGCGTTTTTCCAGCAATGAAGAGGTTAAGGCTGCTGTCAATGCCTATTTTCAGTCTAACGACGCGGAATTCTACTCAAGAGGTATAAAAGCTCTGAAATCTCGGTGGGAAAAGTGTATTGAGCTTCTCGGGGAGTATATCGAATAAGAAAAATTTAAAAACATGATTTGGAAAATTCTCGGTTTTCATTCTAAGAACTTATTGAACTACCTGTACATTTATTACTACTAGAATATATTTTGGTACACTTAGCACCACCTCCCAACTAACAAATGTAACACAAAAACATAAGTGTTTGAAGTAATGAAACAAAACACGATTTGAATACAGACATAATGACATATTTAATGAATAGCAATGTCGGTAAGGATGTGATTTGTTTGTTTGTTTTGCCGCGCCGTATTCGGTACACCCATCATTTTTTAGCACGTCTTTTACAAAAATATTGCACTCAAGTACGTTTTCGACTCTAGATCGCTAATGGTCGTGGGTCGTGTTAACATACAATTTACTCTTGAAAAAAGTCTAACAAAAAAGACGTTACATCTCAACATCTTAAAGACCAGAGAATGTCTCCGCTACGCAAATTTCTCGCCAGGGACACTTCATCCTTAAAAGCACAATTTGGCTTGTAGCGGCATCTTCTTCTTGTTCCGCTCCAGACTATCCTTAGGCTTGACATATTGAACCAGCTGAATCATATACGGAAACATAGATCCGGCCTACCAGGATAGGCTAGGTTGAGCTGCACGAAACACCTAGTTGTTGGGCTCTACACATCTAAACCTATGCGTTCCAGGCATAATTCCACACTGTTAGTTACAGCAACGATATTTTCAGACGAACGAGCGTCCCGTGGTCTTCCACAGCTTGACACATCATGTACTGAACCTGTCCTGCGACAACCTTGCCTAAGTTCATGGCTCTTTTTTTTACAAGGCTGGTTATTCAGACAGTAGATACAGCTGGCCAGCATGCCCATGTACAGAGCTTCATGACGCATTTGCATGACGCACTTTTACAATCTGTACGTGTTCTTCTACTGAGTAGCGTTCAATTTTGGAGTTATGAGAGCCCAATCTTGATTTGCCTACAAGCATAGCACACCGCGAAGAGGGTCGAGCTGGGCGTGAGACGTTTTGAAAGACCTAACGTTCTTTTTGAAAGATCCTATGTATAAATATAAAAATATGCATCGCCATGTAAATATATATATATAGCGTTTAGCGATACGACATTTATCTTTATTATTTAGTATTACTTAAGCACACCCCACTTTGTCACTTCGCGTGCGGTCCTTTGTTCCTTCTCCCTCTCTCCCTCTGTGTCTCTCTCCGCCTATTGAGTTGCATTGTTGTTACATTACAGAATTCGAGGCCAAATCACTCTTTCACATTGCTTCATAGACGGACCCCCATAAATACAAATGTGCAACGGTGGGGCTCGAACCCGCGCACCTATGTGTCTCCTCCGGTTGCGAGGCGCAGACTTAAGCCACCACGCCACCGGGCTCGACACTACTACTACTACAACTACAACTATTGAGGTATCACCACAGCCTAGCTACTCTTGCCTTGCTACTTGATGGCGACTTACTTAGCTAATGGCCGATGGCTGGACGGTTTGTTTAATCACTTCGGCTTGCCTCGCCGAACCGAGAATCATCAATCGCAGCAGATCGCACGAATCTGTGTGCGAGGTGCACTCGTGAGCGAACCGAACGAATAACCGCACTGCCCTAACCAAAGATCTGGAACTTCTCCTGATTAAGGAATATATATATATAAATATATGAGCAACGGCAGCCCTCGGCAGCGGCCCGGCAACACGGTCGTCAAATGCTGAAAGACAACTCACATTGCTTAGCGACGAAGCTCAAACACCAGCAATCAACAATTGCCCCCCCTGAAGCAGCAAACCAGCAATGGGCAGGACGAGGAAGAGACAATACGAGAGACAGAGGTCCACGAAAACCACCTCAGAGAGCGAGCTCACACTCACGCCCACACAGACACTTCTTCTCAAGTCATCAAACAACAACATCAACAGCAACAACAACAACAACAACGCCACTGGCAACGACAACAGCTTGTACTAGCAAAAACAACAACGACGACAACAACAACAACAACAAAAACAACAGTAGCAGCAGCAGCAGCAAAGATATTATAAACAATACTCGCCAGCAAGTTGCGATAGCAACAATAACAATAACAACAACAACAACCACAAATAACAACCACAACAACAAAACGATAGACAGCAGCAGCAGCAGCAGCAACAACAACAACAACAACAACAACAACAACAATATGCACGGCTGACTGAAGCTAACTGCTTGCCACTATTTTATGGTTTGCTGTGATCGCTCATAAATCGGGAGACTGCCCTGCCATGAAGTGGGTGATGTGCGCTAGCAACAACAATAAAGCAGCAACAACAACAACAACAACGTCGGTCATCGTTGGCTTAATCGTCTGCAGCAAACAAAGAGGAGAAAGAAGATAAAAAAGAAGAAAAAGACTAATAACGTAGGCTAAACACACGACGCTCTCCGCCATAATGTCGTACACAGTTCCTCCTATCATGCACCGTTTCGTCGTCGGAAGATTGCAGGAACCGACCGAGCCCGTCTGTCTGTCTGTTTATATATTTCTATCGATCTGCCTGCCGGCCAACGGATGGCGCGAACGCCTGTGGGCCTATGGCCCCATCTACGGCTGGCCGCAGAAACATCAGAGAGAGTTCAGGACATCACAGAGTTCAGGACATCAGTCTGCGGTCTGCGACACGCAGCCAACCCGCCACACTAGTAGGCTTAATAGAGGCAGGCAGACGGCAGAATAAGACCTCATACTCCCCCAATTCCCTTTGCACCCGCCGCCCTCACGCGGTCCTAAGCACAAAGACTCGCCTGGACGGATGATCTGCTCTAACAGAACCGCTGGAAAACTAAAACGAACAGCGAAACACATGCGTATACTGAATGTATATATATATATATATATATATATATACTGAATGTATATGTATATATATATATATATATATATATATATATATATATATATATATATATATATATATATATATTGACAAAAATTGTATGAGGGAGAGAGAGAGACGTCTCGAATGAAGCAACACGTGCATGTCGAAGGCGGAACGCCGGTAGAAACGACGGCCAAGTCCTACCTAAACAGCTGTCCATTTATCCGTGACAACAACGGCCACAACAACAACAACAACAATATCCGGCTGCAGCGACGTGTATATAGCGAGAGAGCTAGGAAGAGCACTGAAGGTGATGAAGAGTCCTACGTATTCTAATATATATATATATATATATATATATACACACACATACATATACATGCATGCATGTTTATCTTTACATGTGAAAACAGCGAACTGCACGCCGTTCCGCAACACCGAGTGGAGAAGAAAGCCGGCGCGCGTCTCATTGCCGGCTGGTACTTCTCGGTAGGCTTTGCACTACTTTCTCTGGATGTCTCTTTACGTCTGCTAGAGGCTCAGTTTTACCACGGAACCTCTTTAAGGAGTGACAGCCGATTTGTACTATTGTGAGGGCACGGCGCGCAGTCTGCGTACTGGCTTACCCACTCGGAAAACTCTTTCGCCCCCCAGCTGAAGGTCTGAGGGTCGCAACGATCTGGGGTTTCGTTGCTCAGTCATTTCGATAGAGACACCGATGCTGCTCAGGGCATTCTTCTATTAATACTAATTCAAGTAGCTACGAACACAACTCTAACACGCAAGCACCTGTTAACTATGCTTCGATAGCGTTCGAAATTTAATTTACTAGGCATTTTTTAGGTCACGGTGGTAAACCGAAGTGTAGAAGGCCCTTACTCTTCAGAAGAAGGCGTTGCACGCTCAAAACATACGCACAGCAGCTACTCTATGGCTTGAATCGACATGACTTGGAGTGGACAAGTCAGTCAATTCAAGAAGAGTTTAGAACTTTTAATTTACTTTAAATGACTGTTTTGTGAGTGGATGCCTCACAAATTGAGCGATGCAAAGAGTTTTTGCTGCGTACTGGTGGGTATGAAAAGAGTCAGCTTTTACTGAGGCAATGTGGGGTTTTATGCACGCACACATCGAGCCTGAAAAAAATACGAATACTTGGTTGGAAACGGTATTGGATGGTTGAGGAACAGTGTTTACTGCTTTAGTGCATATGGAAGAAAATGCACTTTTTCGAAAATTCTAAAGAAAGCCATTTTTTTAGACAGGAATTCAAGTCAATTGATCACTCGTATAGTGTTACAAATGGATTAGACGCCAATGAATCCTTATAGTTTTGCAAATGGACGTTCTTTTCAAACAATAACGCGATTATGTATGTATATATATACACACATATAGCAGACGTAAAGACACACATATATATATATATATATATATATATATATATATATATATATATGTGTGTAGCCAGATTTGCTACAACCATCTTATCCATCTGCTCATGGCGGCTACTGGTTTCTGCGAGTTGAGCAGCATGAGGTATAAAAACGCAAGAACTACGCGCATTTGAATGGACCACGACCAAAAGAAGATCTGTCGCTGCATTTGTGTGCGGCCAACGTGCGTGGTCAGCTGGCTGGTATACCCGGCCATCCTGGATCGTCCGTCCACGCTACATAAGAATGAAGAACCCTGAATAACCCCCGGCGGCCATCCGTCCCATCGAGGTCACGAGAAACGAACAAGCAGAAAAGGTTGAATGACCTGGCTACTCAACAACAGGAGCCTCTAGCCTCAAGCCGCCCGCTCCTAGCCCATACATTAATAAACTGATATGGGACATAACAGTGAGACGGGGTGGTGCGAGGACAGCCAGGGATCCCGTCTCCCGATCTAGCCAGCAAATCAAGCTGGCCTGCCTGCTTGCGCCCGTGCGTGCGTGAATACAGAGACACTGGCTCTGCAACGAAGAGCAGACCGAGGAAGAATAAGAAGAAGAAGAGAACGATGAACTCTCCTTTACAAAAGCAGTCAAGGGGATACGACACAATAAAGCTAATAACCCGCTATCTGTACATACATCAGTTCGTTGTAATAATAGTAATAATAATAACACATAAGTGTTTTAACACATTGTAATGATAAATAATAATAATAATACTAATAATAATAATAATAATAATAATAATAATAATAATAATAATATTAATAATAATAATAACTATCATCTTAATTTCAACCTTAAAGACAAGCCGTTTAACAAGTTTTCTGTAGAGTTTTTCACACACAAAAAAATACAACCTCTTTTCAATCGCAACACCCAGTCGCGCTACAACAGTGGGAACAGTGTTCGGCAATCATTTTGTTATAGTGCATTTGAAAATAGACGGCAATCGACACCAATCCGAACAATGGAAAGTAGTAGTCCAGCGAACGCCGCTTTGGCCATCGACTAAGCAACAGCAGCAGCAGTAACAACAGTAACAACAACAGCCGCAGCGGCGGCCCTACGGCACCACCACTGACTTACATTCGGTACGATATATATATATATATATATATAGGCAGTGTACGAGTGCACGATCCTGTAAAACGAATCGCGCTCGTATATCGACGGGACATAGATAGATAGGGCTGTTTTCGAACATATCTCTATGCATTCTTTCGATGCTCGATAGCTTCTCTTGTGGGTGGACGACCGTGAACAGCGGCGTATGAAGAGCGGACCGAACGGAACGGAACGGGCGTTGCCATCTTTCTCGCCCGCTTCCGCCGAATCAACTCATTGGACCCAGGTCCATGGTGGCGGCCTACGTTCAACGTAGCCCAAAGCCAGCCAGCCAGCAGAGCCAAGCCAGGGTCCCCATCTCTCTGGCTCGATTGGAGGCTCGAGGAGGGCTTGAGGCGTTGGTGGCTTCGGCGGTCGCAGGCGCGTTTTTCTTCTTCGAGCTCGACTCGAGACCAACGTACCCGGCCGCCAAAACAGCTCGCGGTGGTGTCGCGACTTCAACGACCACCTCATTTCATCTCCTACAATTTGAATCGGAATCAACTCTCCCCGCCGATCGGCGCCGGCGCCACCGCCCAAACGACACGAAAAGAACCTCAACTAGCCTACAACAAAAGCGAGCCCGAAGGAGAGAAAGAGACGGGGGTGGGGGGGGTGAAGGGTGGTAACACTAGCTAATCTGAGACGTCGTTCTTGCGGGCTACGAAGCATAGAAAAGTGACAATGTGAGTCGTGACGGCGTTCAAATGAAATATGTGTGCGCAAAGAATGGCCCAAAAGCGCGTTTCACTTTGATAACACGTATATATATATATATAGCCGCCTCGATCTAAACCAACTTTACAAAACTATGATATATACGCCTATGCCTACGGAGTGTAGAGGAAACCAAACAAAGATGGCCCAGGCCAGAAATGAGCAGCTCATTGACGTAGCTTTAGCAGCAGTGAACGCTGTGTTATGTGATCTGCGGGCGCATGATAAATGATTGTTCGTCGTTCATGGGACCGTGTTCATCACAGCTCGTAATGGCCTAGAAGAAAACGGATTCGCCGCAGTCTCAGGCATGTTTTCGTGGTCGTCGAACCAGGTCGTCGATGCCGGTTCATAAATTGGCATCCTTCACTAGGTTCACGTGTTTTTGGCTTTTTGGGTTTAGTGGCAAGTAATGAAACTAGTCATCCTTGATGCCTTCCCGGTGGTCAAGGCTTTACGACGCAGGCCGGCGGCATGGTGAACGCATGCGTTGCCGTCCCCCGTGCAAACACGACCTTACTAGGAGGAGGAACGAACTACGCCCGGTTTTCTCAAGCTCAAAACTGAAACCACTTAGCTTAAGGCACTCCTCGGAAAAATTGCAGCGTCGCAATTACTGTTAGGTTCGGCCGAGGGGAACTCTAGTCATAGTCGAGACCACTCGTCCTTGGTGTTGGGTGGTCAGAAAAATCAGAGATAAGCTTCGTTTCTATCTTTAGTCAGAACACAGTACTGGACCCATATGGGGTTTGTCCAGCAGGGGCGGCAGCAGCAGGCACCATGTCTAACCAGATTCAACAGACCGAGGATGGAGAACGAATTCAAAGGAGTACATTTAAACAGCCGAACTCTAACCCATTCTTTTCTACTGCCCTCTAATGATACTTCTTCTCCGCACATTGACCGATACGATACATTGGCCGACCAAGCCAGCGCCGCCAATACAGTCAACCGAGGCCTGTTAAACAACGCCAAAGTACCCTACGAGACGCTTGACGCAAGGTTAAAGATAGTGCACGGCGCAAAATTGCCTCTATTTCTTTATCGTGTGCATGGTTTTAGCTATATCGATTATTATTATATCAGTTGTCATTTACCGCCAAAATATAGGCGGTGGCCGCAATCGCTGCGAATGAAATGCATGTATGTTATGGACATACATACATGCTCGCTTGCATTACATCTTTGGAACTGCAAATCATAATTTGGTATAATATCTGTATTTTCTGAAATACAAATCATTTAACAATGTGCGTAGTTTTAATAATACTCTTTTGCTAGAATAACGCAGACTGAGTATCATACAAATTAGCTTTGCTTTTTTCTAGTTAGTTGATTCTCTTTGTGTATGTATATTGTGGCCATAAACAAATGGAACAAAGTTAGGCTACTTTGTATCAAACTCATGCTGCGTTATTCCGAACGAACCGAGTTGAAAGACCGTGTCCTTGACTCAGCTTTGAACAAACAGAAAGGCATGACGCGGTTGTTGAAGACGATGCCAAAAAAAAAGGGGATTTTCACCGTGTCATCTACTAGAGGCTGTAAGGCTATGCGAGCATGTGTGTAAGCTTAAGAGCTTATATTTTAAGGTAAACAATACAATTCATCATTTCTCTCTTATATGTACTTCCTATGGTTCCAATCCTAAAACCAAGCAGAGGTCTAATACACTATTAAATATTCAACTAAACAGGGGCATACATAATTCGGACTAATTCCAGCTCCAATAGCTTATATTAAAATTGTCGCGTATAAAAAGCAAGTTATAGATTATGAAATAAAAACTACCTGTTCAATGTACAACAAACAACGGTTAATTAGGTAAAAGTAAAGTTTTCGGGCTGACCCTCAGCCAAGAATTAACGTCCTCGGAACTGTTTTTCACATTGCTCATTCATAGACGGACCCCCATAAATACAATTGTGCAACGGTGGGGCTCGAACCCGCGCAGCACCTATGTGTCTCCTCCGGTTGCGAGGTTAATTAGGTACCATACGTAAAACGTACTGTAGCAGCTTATGTCTGAAAACAAAAACGAAAAGTAATAGAAAATGTGTGCGTGTGTGTGTAGTCAGCATCGTGAAAATATCGTTTATGTCATCATAGACTAGCCAAGCAAGAGTCACATGGCACTGAGGGAGTAGCACAGTTAATCACAAATGAATATCTTACAACCACCGTGACATCACCAGTACAAACATATCAAATCATGTTAGAGAAATATTCCAGAAGGAAATATTCACTTCATGATATCTACGTGCGAAATTGTCGTAAGAAAAACGAACAAAAACAACGATGATCCTGTAAGTGAGTGTAAACTAGGCATACACGTAAGGCACGCTAAGTAAAACAGAAGGCCAGCTCTACGGGCCGCGGCACGGGCCGCAGGAACGTATAAAGACGGGAAGATAGGCACAGAAGGACCAGTACTAAACATCACAAATGACAACGACTTGAGCCCTGAGTTCTTGACCACTGTGCGACTAGGACAAACAACCCGGATAACAAGTTAACAAACCTTCGAACAATCTTCGGGCTGTCCTCGTGAGGTACCGCCATCGCCGTGCGTGACTGGTCACGTGTCATCAACCCGTAATGACTGACGATGGGTCAACGACCACGACTATAATCGCCTTATTATGACTGATCCCATTCAAATAGTACCATTGTGAAGTGCAAATGTCTGCTAAACCTTCATTGTTTACTAGTTCAGCCTATAGCGCCTATAGTGGGAGCCGCGCGTCTCCTCTCTCTCCCCCCCCCCCTCCCCAGACGGCCAAGGATAGCATCAAAGTGTGCCTCAAAGCCCCATATCTTGAACGCTTCTAGCGTTGTTTGATGGGGTTCTCCTTTGAGGAACAAGCCTATTAGTCCATTAGTAAGGGGTTCCACAACCTCCAGGTACGAAAAGGTATGTCTTAGCCTGTTGATAATAAGTAATCTTATTACCAATAAAGGAGCTGGCCTAAACGACGGAAACGGAGTTCGACTGATGAAGTCGAATAAAGAAAAGAGTATATATATATAAATATATAGGCGAGCACTGCCGAGTGTGCAAACGTATTGTAAATGATTATTAAATCATCACTATATTTTCTCTACACATCTATATATATACATCTAAAGTACCTATAACAATTTTGGTGAAAAATGTGTGCGTGTGTTGATTAGTTGTGGTTTGTGATTGCATAACAATAGGTAAACGGGAAGTCCAACGGGTAGTTTTCGTTCGTTTGTGCTTGGTTGGTGTTGTGTCCGTTAGTCACTCGAGACACGCTCTCGAGTAGCCACCGGCTAGCGTGTCTCTCACCCACACACTGGGCCCGCCACTGGATGGGCGCCACTACCACTACTATTACTATGAGGGCGGCGACAGATAATTCATGTCTCTGAGGTCCCATAGAGTCGCGAGGACGGGGATCGGGATCACGGCGGTCATACACCTGACCTCGAACTGACTTTGACTTTATCTGTCAGATATTGCCGGTGTGTCCTCGCTAACGTCCGTCAGACCTGCCGGGATGCGCTCTCTGCAGGGCCAGCAGACAATGACATAGTAAATAATTGATAATATCAATATTCATAATAAATATAAATAGTAAGATAAACGGCGAGACATGAACGGTGGAGAGAGCAAGATAGAGATGGAGAGGGAGGGGGGAGCAATTGAGGAAGGGGACTAAGCGTAATTGGCAGAAATGTTTCAGAAGATATTATAGAAAAAGTGGGGGGAAGATGGAGAGAGAGAAAGAACTAGCTGTTGCTGGGACGTTGGAGACACATGCTAGGAGACATGCTGAACTGGCTAACAATATCGGGATAATGCCCTGTATGTGTGCTGCTATCACTCGCGTAGAGCTCGTGCTCTCTTTCTGTAGAAGTATACTCTCCCTTTCCCCCCCCCTCTCTCTCTATATATACACGGTGTGTTCAAAACGTATCGCGACTTTTGAATTTTCGCGGGTTACGTATATTCGAATTTCGATTTTTTGTGGCGTTATGTTGGTACTCATGTCTCTCACTTATGCCGACAAGCTCGGCCATTTTGAATGTTCACTTAATTGTTGACAGCTGCTTTGCTTGCACGTGTTTTGGATCGTCTTCGATTTTTACCTATTCAAAAAAATGGATCAAAGAACCTGTATCAAAGAAGCTACCTTGGACCGAAGCAACGTTTATCGGTGGTACAAAATGTTCTCAGAAGTCCGAGAAGATGTGAACGACGAAGAGCGTGCCGGACGCCCGAGCACTTCAACAACAGACAAAAAAATTAATGAAGTGGAGAAAATGGTATTGGCCAATCGTCGACTCACCGTTAGAGAAGTTGCTGAGGACCTAAACATATCGATTGGCTCGTGCCATTCGATTTTTATCAATGATTTGGGCATGAGACGGGTCGCCGCGAAATTCGTACCAAAATTGCTCAATTGCGACCAAAAACAGCATCGCATGAACATTGCTAATGAGATGTTGGACTCTGTCCGCGACGACCCAAATTTGCTCCAGAGGGTCATAACTGGTGACGAATCGTGGGTTTATGGTTATGACGTGGAAATCAAAGCTCAATCATCTCAATGGGAGCTGCCGCACGAACCAAGACCGAAAAAAGCGCTAAGTTCGGTCGAATGTGAAAGTTTTGCTGACAGTTTTCTTCGATTGCAGGGGCGTGGTGCATCATGAGTTCTTGCCACAGGGTAGAACGGTCAATAAGGAATATTACCTGCAAGTTATGCGCAATTTGCGCGAAGCAATCCGCCAGAAACGCCCGGATTTGTGGAAGAACAAAAATTGGCTTTTGCACCACGATAACGCCCCTGCTCACACATCGTTGCTTGTGCGCGAGTTTTTGGCCAAAAACAACACACTAATGATGCCGCAGCCACCGTATTCCCCAGATCTGGCCCCCTGTGACTTTTTCTTGTTCCCTAAACTGAAGAGGCCCATGAAAGGACGACGTTACGCTACGCTTGACGAGATAAAGACGGCATCGAAGGAGGAGCTGAACAAGATAAAAAAAAAATGGTTTTTTGAAGTGCTTCGAAGATTGGAAAAACCGTTGGCACAAGTGTATAATATCTCATGGGGATTACTTTGAAGGGGACAAAATAGATATTCATGAATAAATGAATAATTTTTGAAAAAACACAAAAGTCGCGATACGTTTTGAACACCATGTATATATATATATATTATATATGCAGCATCTGTTCGAGACACTATTAAACTTGACTAATTAGAGAACCCGTGACTACACGTTCGCGCGGAGACAATTGTTAACTCTAATGTGCTAACGTAACAAAGTTATATAAGTAAACATTATATATATATATATATATATATATCCCGCCGAGGGAGGCGAGCACTGCCGAGTGTGCAAACGTATTGTAAATGATTAATAAATCATCAGAATATTTTCTATATATATATATATATATATATATATATATATATATATATATATATATATATATATATATATATATATATATATATGTATACATGCAAGATTATATGAGCAAGATGGCTTAGTAGCAAAGCCTTTGCCTTGCATTCGGGAGGACTGGGTTCGAGACCCAGACCGGGCACTCTTAAATTGGTTTGCATGGTTCCCAATTTAGACAAGATAAATGCCGGAGTGGACTAAAAATTAGCCACGACATGAAAAAAACGTACACGGGCATTAGCTTTACGGAAAAATATTTGAATATATATATATATATATATATATATATATACTACAACCGTTAAGCCGCGATCTTATGTTGTTTTTATTACTTAGTTTTGCTACTGAGGAAATCAGGCCGACGATGAAACTCCTGTTCAGTGACAAATGATTAGACATTTGATAGATAGTAGATCTCGAGACGTATCTCAAACGACCTCTTTCAACTTGTAGATGATGTCATGCTTTCATCATATGATGCTGATGCAGGTGACTAAAATAGCTGCATTCTTATTGACTTATAATTTAAACAACTGACCCTGACATAATCGACGACCTCATAACGCTTTTACATTCAAGGTTATATTTGAAGCGCATGCCACAATCAACGACAGCCGTGGCTTTGACATTTGGAAGGGTAACTACGAGGCCAATCGAATCCAAGTGATCCCCAATTCAGTGGCTCAAGTTATTTTCATATTGTGATACTGTTGACTGAATGTTCGATTTGGTAAATGCCTAATATATACGCACCTTTTCGACGAGTTTGTACCAAAACGCAGTGTCACGTTAAGTAATTGAATATTTTAAACAAACTCGTCAGTACTCTCAAAACCCTAATGGGACTAGACCCCAAGGCGAACTACAACCAAAATTTATTATTTAGTAGTAAATATTAAATTTTGGTTGTAGTTAGTCGAATAAATAGTCGAAACTTGATTTCAAGGATTCAAAACCTATCTATAGATATACTAACAAGCGTCTCAAGAGAAAATAAAACCAAGACTTACTAAATCAAAACGACTCAATAATAACGGATGACTCCCGAAAAGCAGAGGTGGTCAAAAAATGTAAGTCTATATATTTCGTCGAGTACATCTGCTCTACGAACTCATACTTTAGATTACAGAACAACATGTCCAGCCCTTATAATAACACAAGAGCAAATTTTAAACAATATGAAAACGCAGTCTAGCTCCAGATAACATGCCCTCTATATTCTATAGGAAAATAGCACCGAGTATTCTATAGGCTCTATATATAATGCTCAATCAATCATATGCGGAGAGTACTGTACACGGTTTTTCCTTCAAAGGAAAAATAGCGTGTAGAGTACTCTCCTCGGTACTCTCGGTAGTAACGGAAATGCTTTTTCGCACCAGCCCATTTTCGTGGTGCGTTACTATTCTTGAACCTCACTCACGCGGTGTGAGTGACGTGACAGTGAGATTTCATTTTTCCCCTTATGGAAGATCTAAGTTTTTCGAAGCCCGTTAATCCTCGCTGGTGGCCTTAATCCTGACTGGAAGTTGTACAAAGGAACAGTACGCAGCCCGATCTTTGGATACAACTGTTGCGGCAGCGACATGCTTGTGCTCACCATTTTTTTCACACCGTTGCCTGTGGGAGAATAGACTCGAATATTCGGTCCAAATATCAACAAATCTGATGCTCTACGCCAGCGATCCGGTAAAACATGCCGAGGTACCCAAGTGTTTTATATATATATATATATATAGTAGCGTGTTGTTAAATGCACTACTATTACTACCACTACTATGGTACGTTGAGTGCTGGCGATGAAGAAAGAACTCGATAACGTTAAAAGTCGACGAAAACGAATGTTTTTTCACTGTGTTGTCATCCGTCCCGAGTTTCGATCAGTTTCCGAGTGGCAGATGACTGTCTGTCTGTAGCGCCGGCAGTCCACCCATTAGACAGTCAAAGGCTGACCGAAAACAACTGAGAGCCATCGCTCAAGTCTTGAACGGCTTTAGAAAGATCATTGTTATTATTATTACGAACGGGTGCCGACTTCGCTATATATATATATATATATATATATATATATATATATACTTCCACCTCGTTGACCCTAGCTGTCCATCTAGATAAGCTAGCGTAACGAACGCCTTAACACTGACTTGGAAGGAAATTCTTCATATATGGAAAGCCTCTCCGGATCTACCGTAATGGTGCCTTCTCTATCCGGAAGGATGGAAAAACTTAAGCTGCAAGAGATCCCATTTTAGGCGACGACACGATTATATGATATATATATATATATATATATATATATAT
Organism: Dermanyssus gallinae; assembly: GCA_003439945.1. NCBI lineage: Eukaryota > Metazoa > Arthropoda > Arachnida > Mesostigmata > Dermanyssidae > Dermanyssus > Dermanyssus gallinae. The sequence continues at coordinate 121,646 of QVRM01006135.1, forward strand.
ATATATATATATATATATATATATATATATATATATATATATATATATATATACGGATTCCAGATTAAAACCGATACAGCTAACTGTAGAGCTCGTTAAAGCAAATATATTTTCCAATGGAGCATGGTCTCTGGGAAGTCTTGTTTCGGACTGAGACTGATATTACTATCTTTTAAATCCATGACACTGGGGTTATTGCCCTACACAGGAGCACACAATGTGCAATTGCGAGACAACCAGTCCTCCTATACAGAAACTATGACACATCTTTTCGAATTTTAACTAACACATATCTCACAAATTTTCCTGAGAAAATTCTACTTTTTCAAAAGAACTTATAACACCGGCTTGAAAATGTGACATGGTCGTTTAGAAGATAATTAGCAAAAAAAAATAAGCTTCTTTATTATATTTTACTTCCAATACTTCAAAATCATAACCCTACGGCCATTAATAGCGCTAAAAACTAACATTCAGGCAAGATAAATCAGGCAAGTGCGCATTTTATGGCGATCAGTTTGAAAACTAAATCTATGGTTATCACGGCAGTGCGAGCCGCAATTGCGGAGTAATTAAGATTTTTCGGCGGGCATGTTGAAATTGAGTGCATGTTCCAATAGAAAACATATTTGCTTAAACAAGCTCTACAATATTATATATCAATCTTCAAAAAAATTTCGTCGACCCTGTGTATATATATATATATATATATAACGACAAAAGTAACACATGACAAAGATCGTAAAGGCTTGTTAGCACGGACAAATTCAATACCCAACTCACAGAGACTACTTTATACAAAAAAAAGCTGTGAATATTATTCTACTATTATTTCCGGCACGAAAGCGGATATAAGCACAACGGGTAATTATTTTGTTACCGTGCAGAAACGAGCAAGCCACAAAAACGAAAAGGCAAACTTCTGAGCTGTCCTCGGAAACGTGGTCCTCACTGCACTCTTTGCTTTAATACCGCTGGCCTCGTTCAGCTGTGCCACAGCTGTCTAGACAGCGGTCGAAGAGAAGATCACGGAGGAGCGTGCGGTGTGCTAAGTGAGAAAGGCTCTGTGAAGCTCTGTATCAGAGTGGCGTCCTGAACTAAGTCTTTTGATGAATGACCTGATGAACCGGCCCTAAAATCCTTGTGTGTGGAAACAACTAACAAACGAACACCTGCGCACGAAAATGTGCAGCGCCATGGTGCGGCAATCTGCGGCGGATTGCCCCAAAAAAATTATTTTCTGGACATTCTCGTGAATAACCGGAAAATCCATTTTTTGATCTCGTGAATGGTAACCGGTAATTAACAACTATTTCAAATTGGCAGACATGCTTCAGCTAGCTACATCAGTTGCTTGCATGCCGCCCGAACACAAATCGTTTTTTTTTAATACAGATAGAAGGCGATTGTTAATGTCTTTGATTTCATCTACAGTCGCTGGAGTTGTAGAGTGATATAAATATATATATATATATACATTTCAATGCATGAAATTTATCGAGGCTCATCCTTCTGCATAACTTGCACCCACAATCAGCGAAATTGGATCAGTTTTTAGTAAAGCAGATGTTATGCAGATGCGCGTTAACCCGCACAATGCCGACCGGTTCTTCTCAAAGGCTTTCTTCCACTGGTCTGTCCAGTGGAAGAACGGCGGGCCGTCAATGCATTTGCCCGTTACGAAATGCATCCGTTTTTGTTCACATCCGTTTACGTATAATCACACGATATCCAGTTTAAAATATCGTATCTATTTTTAAAATCAGCTCTTCGATTAGCGTCTGTTCTCCGACAAAGTTGAGTCCGACTCCAACAAAGATTGCTGAAGCGTTTCCTGGAAGTCTTAGCATTTTCTTCAAAAACACTGCGGTCTTTACGCGGTCGATTTGATTCCGATTTTTGTACGTAAGGTACGTGGGGGGAAGGGGGCGTGTGGAAAGCCCTCTATGTCGTAAGAGATAATCGGTCTAGTTGGAATACGGAATATGTGGAGAGCAGTTCGCAAACCTACTTCCTGAATGTTTTCTACGAGCCGCATGGCCGCCGCTATTTTAGCGCTTCTTTTCTCGTGAAACTCCCTTGTAAAGCCTTGAGAGCTCGGGTGTAAGGATGGCTCCGCGATATGCAAAGTACGACATTAGCTTCACGCGGGTCCTGTTTGTCTTAAGGCGTCTTCGTGAGCCAACGATGATCGCGTGCTGCGGTTGCAGGAACTGTTGTTGTTGTGACTTCGCTGAATTATAGTGAATAGGTCGTCAGCATCGAACACAAGTTCTTTGGCAATAAAGAATTACCGGCTGCCTATAAGCGTGCCTATAAGAGGGTCGGGTGGTTAATGGTAATCTCAATGAGGCTTACGCCAACAGGCCAATTATTGCCTAGAAATTTCGTTTCCTTTCATTTCGTTATGTATGTCGGGGCGAGTTCGAAACAGCACGCTAAGTGACGTTTTTCCGTTAGAACGGTGTATGCATCGTTCTAACGGAAAAACGTGCAAAATAGTGGGGTCATCCAGTGCCACGAAGATGCCTTGATAGACAAATGCAGTTTTATCATTCGCTCGACATGTATACCTAAATGCATCTCATATCAGCCTCACCCGGATATATCAGAGGCGGTTTCTTTGAGCGGCAGCATGGGCGGACATGTTGACATGTCTAAGGTTTCGCTAACAGTCTGTACGGCAGCATCGTCGCTGAATCTCGGCGGTATCATTTATCTCTTCTCTATTTATTAGCGGTAGTTTTTCCTAATGAGCGTCGCTCAAAGAAAATTCGATCAACAGCCGGGGGGTGGGGGACGTCGAACCAGCGACACCCCGGTAGATGACAACCATGACTAGCGCACCAGCCGCCTACGTATGTAGACCACGCCGCTACCTTGATGGGCCCTACCTGGGCCGTGTTAAGGTAGATTGCATCACAACGCTTTGTGATCGCTACCAGTTCTTCGGTATATTGCGCGAAATCGCGCACTGTGGCACCATTAAAAAAGCATTCTCTTTCGGCCGCCTTCATTAGCTAGATTTTTTGGCAACTACTATTCTATTGGATAGAGTAGTCCCCCTCTGAGCGTGATTCGCGGTGGCACTTACTTAATCTCTAGTAAATATTGATTTTTTTTTAATTCATATATCCCCTAGCAAAAATTCCCCCCCCCCCCGCATTTTATGTTTGTAGAGATTTCAACCATGAGACTACTGTCTGTTCTGTCCATTCTCTGGCATCTGCCTAGTCCATGCTACGTTAAAGACATGCAATGATGTTCTTCTTAAATCTTGCCGGGAGTGTGGAGAACACCCCCTGTATGTCTGATGCCGCCCTTAGGCGCTATTTGTCTCCAGAACGGACCGAAAAGCCTCCCGAGTCCGCTCAGTTAATCGACTACATCAACGACCTTCTTCGCTTCAGTACAGCAGGCTGTAATTTCTGTAAGATCGCCGTCTATGTCATGGTACGCTGTAAGCCCTGAAACGCTCTACAAGAATATGTTGGAGCATGTTTTGGTGCGAGTAAGCGATATTGTGAAAAGCTTAGAATCGGTCGGCCTTCGTGTGAATCCGAGCGAGACTTGCATGATGCTTATCGTATCGTCCCAGATGTCGGTTGTAGCCCCACAAGAGCAACTGTATCGAATGAAGCCTTGTCCTCATGTCATTAGCTACAAAATGTCTAGGGTTGATTCTCCTTGGCAATCTCAACATGCTTATCAAAAGTCAGTCCGGCGCCTTATTATTACGCGAGACCTATAGAGATCGGTTAGCCAGATAAGGGCTTGTTAATGGATCATGCAGCACTCTTGGTACAGTCATTATCAATTAAATAACTTAACTTAACAGCGCTTCTTGCGTTCAACTTATCACGGAACAAAAAAGCTCTGTGGTCGTTTTTCCGCCGCTGCTGCGATCTAACCCACCGTATGTATATATGTATATATATATATGCTTTGTGAAAACCCTGGATTTGTAAAACTGCAATTCCGAAATAGCACACGCTATCTCACGTAACTGTACATAAATATATTGGTATATGTACACATGCACAGACACAGACAAACTTCAACATCTGTAGAAATAACCACAAATCTATTAGGTTAATAGCTGTAGTTGCTTTGTACATTTACAGCGTACCTACCGGTTTGCGTATCTACAAGTAAAGATAGCTGCTTCTGGCAAAGCCGAGTTCATGAGTGTCCTATCACTCTATCGCCCGACAAGCAAAGCTATTCAACATTCACGCACACGCTAACATCAACTTTGTCCATCGGAGTCCGACACTCCGAGGTCGATCGAGTCGTTCGTAGCAAGCCGTTAGGGTGGTACACAGATACAACCTGTACCTTGAACGACCAAAACTAAGCCAAGTGTAATCGAAACGGCCAATCGGAAGCTGAACGCTGTCACAACAGGTCAGCAGGCGGTCGCCATGTCGGCGAAGTGTCGCCACCCTTCGTGCGTCATACAAATACGCAATAAAGTACTATATGTAGTACTTGATATAAACTGTTTCTAGTACTGTTTGTACTACTAGTAAAGTAAAGTTTTCGGGCTGACCCTTAGTCAATTAGAATTAAAATCGACGGAACGGCTTTTCGCATTGCTTCATAGACGAACCCGCGTACCTACCGCGTGTCTCCTCCGGTTGCGAGGCGCACACTAGTGCACCCACCACGCCACCGGCCTCGACACTACTACTACTATGTAAAGTTTTCGGGGGGCTGACCACCCTCATCCAAGATTTAACGTCCACGGAACTGTTTGTTTCACATTGCTTCATAGACGGACTACCCCCATAAATACAAATCAGTGCAACGGTGGTGCGCTCGAAACCCGAGTACCTATCGAGTGTCTCCTCCGGTTGCGAGGCGCAGACTTGAGCTACCACGCCAACGGACTCGACACTACTACTACTACTAGGTCACTGATGATGGTAATGATGATGATGATACTCACAACTGCCTTCGTCGACGAAGCGGCCCAGCTGAGCTTCGCGACTCCAGAAGAGCTGGCGGGTCTCGAGTTTGACGGAGAAGCGCCGCTTATCGGGCCGTCCTTTCTGGTAGAACTTGATGAGCGTCATGCCGATTTCGAGCTTCCGAACAATTTGTTCCATCTCCGAGATGCCGGTCAGCGGGCCATTGTGCGGCCCAGATGGCAGCGATCGTGTCCTGACGGCCATGTCGACGAAGGCGTCGTTGTTCCCAGCGAGCTGAACCGCTGAGAAGGAGAGAGACCGAGACAGGGAGACAGAGCGCGTACGAGCGCGTATCTCTCTCTTTCTCGAGAGAGAGAGAGAGAGAGAGGGGGGGGGAGTCCGGCCGCTCGCCGCGCTCAACCACCTCAGCAGAACCTCAACACTATCACATCACCTCCACGTGGTCGTCTTCGCCCAGCATCATGCCCAACACCACTAAGGGCAATAGCATCAGCAACGGCAGCAGGAGAAGCAGCAGCAGCAACAGTAAGAACGAAACCACCACTGTCAACGGGTGTCCCTCACCCGGCAACTTCAGCTGGAATGGCGACATTGGGCGTCGATATCGTCGTCGTCGTTGTCGTCGTCGTCGTTGTCGTTGTCGCCGTCGTCCTACGCACGAGGCGAGCACGACGCAAGAAGAAAAAGAATAAGAACAAGAAGAAGAGGAAAAGGAAAAGGACACGACGAGAACTGGCGGACGCCCGTTGTTGTCGTCGCCGCCACCATGAGTAATCGAACGCAACCGAACGCGCTCACCAAACGGTTACGGGGGGCCCAACTTGCAACGACAGTTTCCGCCGCTTCGTTTACAACAAGCACCAGAACAACAGCAGCAGCATCAACAGCTGCAGCAACAACAGCTGCAGCAACAACAAGAACAAGAGCAATTGACGACAACGATAATAGCACCGCAAGCGTTCTTCTTGTTCACAACATCTTCACTTCACCTCGCCTCACCTCGCCTCAGCTCGCTCAGCAGCAGCAGCAGCAACAGCTGGCAGTGACGAGTTAATCACGAACAACACTAGGGAAAGAAGAATACCTCATTAGCAGCTATTGCATGTATAGCTATTGCACGATAATACAACAACAACAACAACAACAACAATAGCAACCACCACAATAACAACAATAGCAACCACCACAATAACAAGAACAACATCCGCCACAACAACAACAACAACAACAAACACAACAATCACCACAATCACACGTATCACTGACGACGCTGCTAACAACAGATGAGACAAAAAATCTGTCTGACACAGCAACAGCGGCGGCAGCAGCAGTAGCAACAACAACAACAACAACAGCAATAGTAGCAACAACATCAACAGCAATAGTCGCAACAACATCAACAACTATAGCAGCAATAGTAGCAACAACAACAACAACAATAGAAGAACAACAACAACAACAACCGCGACACCACCTCTAACTAGACTAGTCGTCAGCAGCCCGAGACCACGACGACGACCGGATACGCCTTAGCACGAAATCAGACCCAGTTAGTTCATTTACTGGAGCGAATAGCAAGACGAATGAATCCACGACTAACATCAACCGGTGGCCGCAGTGTCTACTCTGCCCACGAAACATGGCTACAGCTGCTCGCTGATCGCGTGAAGGTGTCGACAACCTCAACAGCAACAACAACCACAACAACCCCAACAGCAACAATAACCACAACAACCTCAACAGCAACAACAACAACAACAAAAATCTCAACAGCAACTACAACAACCACAACAACCTCAACAGCAGCAACAGCAGCAACAAAAACAACGACAACAAATGCTTCGGCCTGTCATTCTGCCGGTCGCTCACCGATCGGCGACGCCTTTACACCGTCGACGCGTAAATGTTTCTTCTTGGAATACACATTTACACACAGACACGCAGACACGTATCGCTCGTGAAGCATAGTGCTTCTTCTCAAAAAGTGTGCGCGTGGTCGCTCAGTCGCAGCTTGTTGTCTCAGTCATCCATCGTGGTTCTACTTTTTTGTCTGATGATGATGCTTATTATTATTATTATTATTATTATTTTAGGCAACGCCAAGATGATGTTGAGTGGTCACCGACACTCATGCAATAAAAATAATATAAGCAATATTGTAGATATTATATAAGTAATATATTGATAATTGTGATACATGTACATATTGATAAAATAAACCCTTGTTCAAAAAAAAAAAAAAATTGTTATTATTATTATTATTATGATTATTACTATTGTTCTCATTAGCATGCGATGAAGTTTCCTTAGATGTTGTCTTTAGCATAATGTTGCTGCTGCTGCTGCTACTTTAGCAACTATTGTTGTTGTTGTTGCTGATATTGCTGTTGCTGAGATTGTCGCTGAGGTTGAGATTGTTGTTGTGGCATTTGCCAGGCTCCCGCAGATAGGTGGGCAGTGAACAGCGAGAGTTCTAGCCACAAGTCGACGGGTGATGTTTGCTGTTTCATCAAGTCGCCCGTCACATCGGATCGGATCGGATCCGATTAGGCAGTTCGGACTTGTTCGGACATCGTCGATCGATTCGTCGTATCCGAGCGAATCAGTGCAACGACAAACGTGGCTGACCACCGCATGATCTTGATGATGCCGGGATGACGTTGTCCGTTGTCTGCGTCGGCCGGTCGTCGGCGTATGTATTTACTAACAAGTGCAGGCAAGCAAGTAGCTAATCAAAACAGCGTGTACATTCACAGCTAAGTTTAGTAGCTAGTACACGCTGCGACGTTCTGCAACAGCAGCAGAAGCAGCTAATTTTTCTTCGTCGTGTGCCGACAAGTTCTGTCTGGTTTGCCAGTTGTGCCATTCTGCCATCCATGGTGGAAAGCTCCGAGAAGCTCCCGCGCCCAAAAGCGAGGCGAAACTAGAGAGCTAGCGCGAAAGTTAAACAAGCTAGTTTTGTTGTTGTTGTTGTTGTTGTTGTTGATGTTTCTTCTGTTGTTGTTGTTGATGTTTCTTCTGTTGTTGTTGTTGATGTTTCTTCTTCTTCTGTTGTTGTTATTGTTGCTACTGCAGAGCTATTAGAACTGAGGTAATCAACGACAAAAACAACCACAACCGCAACAACAATCAAACCAACAACAACACAGACAACCACAACAACGGCGATTGCACGCAAACAATTCTCCTTCTCGTCAAGCCGTTGTAGCTCGTTGTCACGCAGTCAGCTACTCACGGCACTAACGATGAATAAATTAATGATTGATTTAACTAATTCAATCATTCATTCGTTAATTAACCAATGTTTCCTACGCCCGCCCGGCGCGGGTACAGTACACAAGACAGAGGACAAAGCTACATGCGCCGCATTTTTGCGTGTTTGTTTGGCAATTCCTCATTTTCCTTCGGTCGCTCTTACTTTCAGCTCAACTGTCTCTACTCCTTTTTTTTTGCAGCCGCCTTTTTTGATCGGAATATTCTGAGCTCGTATCCGCTCTGCCGTTAAACCCACCTAACCTGAAGGATGGCGAACTACTCCGCTCCCCGCCCCTCCTCCAAGGAAAGACGTTTCTTTCGCCCGGCCCTTCACTTGTTGAAACTCCAGCCTGTTGGGTATGCGCGTGGAGGTGTTTGGGGGCAGAAAACGCGCGCACGTTACCAGCTGTCGGCTGTCAGACGCGGGGGGGGGTGCGAACGTAGTGCGGGGTTGAGGGGTTTTCCCGCGCGTTTCTTTTCATCTCTGTCTCCTATGTGCAGGTAAGTAACGGAGGAAACGCTCCGTAGCTCCGGACTCTGATGAGATATGTAGGTAACGGAAAGAAGAACCCCAGGGCGCGGCGAACATAAGTTTCGAACATCGAACATCGCCTCGTTTCTGCGACCGGTCGTCAAGGATTGTACCGGGCCGGCGTAAGTTCCTGGCGTTGCAGTTCTCCGGCGAGAAAGATTCTACTACTAGTAGTAGCAGCAGTAGTAATCGTAGTAGTAGCAAAAGTTAGACTTATTTCCTAGTCGAAGTTCTAGTTCGCGAGTTCGCGTCCGTTCGTAGATGCAGAAGAGGTCAATGCTAGAATGATTTTGGTCGAACGCCAGTAGGAGCTGCCGGTAATAGTAGCCGACTTGGGCTTATGTTGGTCGGGGCAATTTGCGAACTAAAGTTGGAATAAGTTTTCAAAGTTGTCTTTCTTCATCACCGTCAGTTGTTTGTTCATCGTCATCAGCTGTTTCTTCATCGTCATCATCATCATCATCATAATGTTAGTAGAATTTTGCTGATGTTAATGATTCGCCCGTTGTTGTTGCTGCTGCTGCTGTTGTTGTTGTTATTAATGTTGTTGTTGTTGCTGCTACTGCAACTGTCGATCGTTGTTGTTGTTGCTGCAGTTGTTGCTGTTAACTTGAATGTCGTTATCCTCGTTTGCTGCTGTATCTGCTAGTAGTAGAAGTTGTAGACACTTTTTAGTTCTTGCGCTCGGACTACTAAAACTTGTGACAACAACTCTTCCACTTAACGACCACAATGGCGAAAACAACGATGACAGCGGCAACGACAACGACAACAACAAGAACAACAACAACAGCAACAATAACAACAACAACAACAACAAACTACAGAAACAATCGTTTGTAAATCCAACAACAACAACAACAACAACAACATCGACCGACAACTTATAGTAGTTTGTGTATTCAACAACACAATAACAACGACAGCAACAAACCTCGAGTAGTTAGCGCGAAATAACTAGAGCCGCGGCACCAACACACACAGTCTACTTGACACTACCTACTACTCCACTTCGGTTCACTCGACTCGCCGCCTACAGTCGCGTAGACACTAGCGACTACACTAGACGACTACACAACATTCCACACAACAATACAATTCCACTTTATTCTACCCTAATCTACTCCTCCTCTACTCCTCCACCACCACCACTACCAGCACCACCGCCACTGACTCTAGTGGACGGGTGTGCCGCTAGGCAAGCACTTTTGTTTTGCAGTTGATGATGCTAGGCTGGCTACACTTGCTGCGACTTGTTCGGCCGCATCTACAGCTGCGGCTGCTGGAGGTTCTTCCTTTCTATGGGCGGCACGGACTGTCTCCGAACAGAGACAAACAGACAGACAGACAGGCTGATAGACACACGGACACACAGATAGACACAGAGACAGACGAGAGACACAGCAGGGGGAGAGAAAGACAGGGAGAGACAGGAGAACAGAGAGAGTAGGCCCGATCGAGATCGAGCCCACCCACCCACACCCAGACAGCCAGACCAAGAGAGGGAGGGACAGTAAGATATATATATATATATATATAGAGAGAGAGAGAGAGAGAGAGAGAGAGGGAGGGAAAGAAAGAAAGAGATAGATATATAGAGAGAGGGGATCAGATAAGCAGAGACAGAAAGAGAGAGAGAGATCCAACAATACAGTGGCAATATGCACTCAATGGCCGAGCGGCGGCAGCCGACTCAGCGTGAGCAAGTCAGATCCGGCTGTGGCGGCAGTGGTAGCGGCCTATAGACCACCGAGCGCGCGAACCCTCGTCGGAAGCGAGGAGGGTAGAACCGAGAGGAAGAGATAGAGCCTCCGCTGTTGTTGTTGCTGCTGCTGCTGCTGTTAGAGAGGGATACTCTGCAACCTATCTGCATGCCTACCTACCTACCAACCTATCTGGTAGCGGCGAGGTGGCAGAGCGGAGGACACATCCATGTGGCCGTCCATAGCTGCTGCTGCAGCTGCTACTACAACAACAACAACGACGACGACGAGAATGAGAAAGAGGTTTGGCCACCTCCTCTATCTACCACGGCCACCACTAGAGATTTCGCCGGCCGAGCACCGCTGTTGCATGCCGGTTGATGCTTGTGCTGATTCTGCTCGAAGTGCTGCTACAGCTGGGGCCGAAGTTCGCTTGCACTTCGAGAGTTCTTGCAACTTGCAACTTGTGACGGTCAGCAGCACAGTTTCAACCAACGGTGGCGAAGACGACAACGACGACAACAACAACACTATCAACAACAACACTATCAACACCAGCGACAGCAGCGACAACAACACTAGCTCCAATAGTACCAGCAGCTAAACCACAACCACAGCAACTGCGACAAAATCACTGTCGATGGATGCACACCCTCCAACCTAGAAGAGAGCTGCGGCTGCTCGAAAAAACTCCTAGACTTCAAACAACCCCATCCGCTCGGTCGCTTATGCATTCGAACATATACGCCGACAATAGGCTGTAGGTGGCCGTGCGTGACAGCAACAACAACAACAACAACAACAACAACAGCTGCTGCCGCTGCTGTACCTGCTACCCCCGGCACTTTAAACTCTTTCTGCTTTTCCTTGTTCTACATCTTCACCTGCAGCAGGTGCCAAGGCTACTGACAACGGTTACCCTCTATACACACTCAACTACCACACACTATATATATATATATATATATATATATAGTACACTTCGCGTTGATTCCTTTCAATGGATTCAAATTGGGAATGATTCTATACATATATATATATATATATATATATATATATATATATATATATGTACACATTTTTTTATTCACTACTACACAGTTCCACACTTATACTCACACACAGAGATTGCTCTAGCTCCTCTTCGCGACTTTCGCCGGTAAGCTCAGGCAAGTCGTAGCATCATTCGATGTATCCATGTACGCTGATTGACTGGAGGATATCATAGCATCCATCATCAGCAATCGCGATTCCGACGCAAACGGAAGTATTTTCTGTCAGTCTGACTTTTCAAAGATGTACATATTTATATATATATGTACATATATATATATATATATATATACATACGTGAATTTGGATGCGTGTACATATAAGGCAACTACTAACTGTTTCACTAATTCCGATGCAGCCACTCACAATTACAGACTGTTTTTTTTTTTTTTTTACAAATACGGCAATAACAACAATAACAATAGCAACCAAACGAACAGCAATAACAACCACAACCACAACAACAACAATGGTAAAAACAACAACCAACCACAACAACAACTACTTCAACTACAAGTTCATTGCCGGCACGGCACATTCGATCGTTCGGTGGGTTGATGGTATTCTGTTGGTCGCGCCTAACGATGAGACACGGCCGGCGAATTGTTGTTATCCATCGAGTCGGTCTCGTCGACGTAGTGGCCGCCTCCGCCGCCTGAGCCACTTGATGGTGACTTTATGGTTTGGACACGCTCTTGCCCCCCGCTCTCCTCGTTACGCATTCTCTATTCGTTGCTTTTCCACCCCCCCCCCACCCCCAAAACACGTCGCCCCTCTTGCAGCGCCACCGGGGCCGTCATAACGTTGCTGTTCCCGCGCTTCACCACCCCTGCTTGATGGACAACAACAACAGCAACATCAGCAGCAGCAGCATAAACATTACAACAACATCAGCAGCAGCTGTACAAGTTGTTGTTGCAGCCATTCATCCGGCTAGAAGAAGGTGGGCTAGAAAATAACCACTTTTAAGGAGATGATTGTTTTCGATTCGAGACCATCCTTCTCGTGCCTTACGGGCTTGGCCTAATCGCCACAGTCAGGCGGGGGGGGGATATGTTCATCATGCACCCTCTGAACACGTTGTTGTGGTGACATCTTTCGAAAAAAGTTTCGACAACAGTCAGCATTGTTCATGCACAACAACATGCAGCATGGCCGCTGCATGTTGTCTTATTCATGTTGTCATGTTCTTACTCTCTCTCTCTCTCTCTCTGCGAGATATGGTTTCTTAGCAGTAGTGTATCGTTTATCATGTATTCTTAATGGGGTAAACAAATCGATCAACATCAAGAGAGATCACACCAACGGCGACACGTCTCTTATAAATGAAATCAATGCCAACTAGCGCACCTGCCGTCCTAGAGCACGCCGCCAGTTCTACGATTGGTTACAAACACGAAAACTAATTTACAGTCGTACAATACGTAGTTTCTGTCGACTATGCTCTCAGGCGTGTACTAAGTTTCATGCATCTGCCTGCCTGGCCCTTGCGAAGAGATCACTGCACTGCCTCTCTCGAATAACATGGCCGCGAGCAGCTGAGTGTATAATTGTATAATATGTATAATTGTTCATGTTATATGCATACTCAATATGAGTGAAATAAATACGATGACAATAAGTAGTTTCTTCCATCCACCCAGAACAGCGTTCATCTGATGAATGTGGAGGTTCCGGTTCTGGAGAAGACGCTTTCAGCTGTGCGACTGCAATCAAAGCGCAAAAGCAACACGCATTAGCCAACCATACGAGTATTGCAGATGAATTCGGACGGAATTCAGACAAAGCAACAACAGCAGCAGCGGCAGCATTTTGCACCCACTTAACAGCAAACTACCCCCTCCCCGCCGGTCCCCCCGGTCCCCCCAAATAACTTGAGGCCATGACCATTTTGACTTGAGGCCATTTGACCATTTGCAACTAGAGCCAACTAAGCTGTTTCAAGCTGACCCTCAGCCATGGTTTGACGTCGTCCACGGGACTGCTTCTCGCATAGCATCATAGACGGGCGACCCCATGAACACAAATCGGTGCAACGGTGGGGTTCGAACCCACGTAGCACCTATGTGTCTCCTCCGGTCGTGAGGCGCTGGCCGAATGCACCGCGCCCCCGAGCCGCTCGACGCAACCAAACGCCGACACGTTCAGAGCGTACGCCAACTGTCTGGGGTATTCATTGGGTACGACCGTTTACCTTGGACAGAAAATGACTGTGGTCGCTTAAGGTCGCGTGGTGGCTTAAGTCTGCGCCTCGCAACCTCGGAGGAGCCAGATAGGTGCTGCGCGGGACCGAGCCCCACAGTTGCACTGCATTTGTATTTATGGGGGTTGTCCGTCTATAAAGCAATGTGCCAAAAAAAAACAGTTCCGGGGACGTTGAATCTTGGCTGAGGGTCAGCCCCCCGAAAACTTTAGAAAATGACGACAGTGTGACCAACCGGAAGCGCCGTTCGCGAACTTAATGGAGCAACGCGCTCAGCGCTCGCTGAGGGAAAGGGAGCAATTGGAGCAAAGGTCTCTCGGATGGTTGATTGGCTCCGATTTGTTGGATCGTCCGACGGAAGGTCGGACCTGACTTGGTCCGAACCTCGTCTTCTCAGCATCACTCACTCACTACTCGGTACCGTCCCAACAGCGGCTTCTGGAAAAGCTGTAGCCGATAAGCGGTACTACTAATCCGTAGTATGGTATCGTATCGTGTGAATAGTAGTGGGTTGTTCGTGCGCGTTACGATAGGTTCGTCTCTGCGCGGTTGGTGCTTGGACAATGCGCTGTTGTGGTTGGTAGAGTCAGCAAATAGCCAATTATTATTTCCTGTGCTGCTTCCCTTTCGAGCAGTCGAACCAACCCGAACGGCGGCACCGGCTCCATCAAGCGCAACAGACAATAACAACAACAACAACAATAACAACTGCTTGAACGCCGCCAGCTGATCGATACACATCTGAATGTGAATACACACATCTCCACATGTGTGATATGGAGAGTGTCTAATAGCAACTTAGTTCGTATTATATATATATATATATATATATATATATGTGCACTAACTTGCTGAGAATGTACGCATCGCACATATATACACATATATATATATATATATATATATATATATATATATATATATATTACATACTTGAATTCGTTTACAGGATGTAGCCCAATATAACAGGATTCGTCCTCAAATGCAGGTTGTGGACGACTAACGCTTAGAAAAAAGCAAGGCATGTTTTTCTTGCACACAAAGCACAAAAAAAGAACGAAAAAATAAATCACTTAAACTTTCTTCTTTGCAAGAAAAGTCACTATTTTTCTTATATATATATATATATATATATATATATATATATATATATATATATAAGAACTTGAAGGGCACTTGTTTTATTTTGTTCTTACAAAGTCTATTTAAATAAATATATAAATTGTTTTTGTTTTTCTATACACCACACAGAAATATATTACCACATAACGAACAAAAATATTATACACATATATATATATATATATATATATATATATATATATATATATATATATATATATAATTTTTGTTCGTTATATGGCAGCCTAGCTGTGGTCATTTTGAATTTCGCGCCCGGCTTGCGCGGAACCGGCAGCTGCATTGAGCCGCCGATGGCTAGCAGACGACAGCGGCGGCGGCGGCGATATAAACAGACAGGCAGGCAGGTTGCAAAGAAGGTCGTCGACGGGTTGTGTCTGGAACGAGCACATTAGCACGGCGCAACACTAAGCGCGACTTGCGAGTGACCTGTGTCGACAAGGTAAAAAAAAGGTTGTTTGTTGGTCGAACTTTGCTGTAGGTTATTGTGACTGCCTTTACAGTGCGCCCCCCCATGCTCATAGAGCCATTACGCCACCACGTCTAGTAGGCTGGTATTGCTACAGGTTTGAGTTAGCGCTATCACTGGTGTGAGCGTTGTGATTGGTTGGCATACGATAGGATGATCGAGTCGAATTAATGTTGTTTGATCGTCATCGTCGCCGTCGTCGTCGCCGCTTTGCCCAGCCTCCCCATAGCACATACACTTCACATTTTAAAGCCACACTTTTGCATTGTAGCGTTTGTTTTCAAGAAACCGAAAACGAGCACAACCACTCACGCATACATTCACGGCTCTCCAAACATTTCGACTGTGTGGCAGCTGCTGTGGCGTACAAATTGCTAGCCATCTCGACGGTTGGCAGCTGTTGCCTATACGTCGAAATGTCCAATCACATCTCTCGACTGCAACTGTTTTGCTGCGTAGGAATCTCCAAACACATCTCGACTGCAACTTGTACTACGTGTGGAAGGAATCTCCACACATTTCGACTCGACTGCCACTGTTGTTACCTAGAAATCTGTTCAAACATCTCGACTGCAACTGTTGCTACATAGGAGGAATCTGTTCAAACATGTCCGAACTGCAACTTTCTGCTACATATGAATCTCCACACATCTCGACTTTTGTTGTTATTGTTGTTGTTGTTGTTACAACACTAATGGCTGAACCCCGCATCAGCATCAATCATCGTTTCGAACCCTGCCCTCCTGAACAAAGATTCTTCTCGACACAAATCGGCCGACCACAAAAACGGATCTAGCGACAGCCAGGCAAACAGACAGCCGATCGACAGTTTAGGCAGTGATAGTTTATTTTTCAGCTAGCCCCTTCCTTGTATCGAGGCACAATCTTTTCTTGTTATCTCATCATCTCAAGTGTGTGTTCCTTCCAACAGCAGCAGCAGCAGCTTCTGAGGAATTCTTCCAAGCCTGCTAAACTAGAGTGCATGTGAAAAAACCACCTCGCTTTTCGCCGTTATGCTTGCTGCCGTTGCTTAGTCATGTGTCATTTTTTTCTCTTTGTTATATACATAGATATATATATATATATATATATATATATATACCATGATTTATTAAGAATACTGATGGGGCTACGAGAGATTCCTGAGAACGTGTGTACTGGGTCATGTGTCCATTAGTCGCTGCCATGCTTTATACCACCGTTACGTTACGTTAGGAATGTACGCAGCTGCATTACTCTCATTACTGCCCTGCGCCTGTGGCCGTTAGCCAGCGAACAGTCTGAGGTCGTTTGGTGGGGTCTGTCGGTCGCGCTTCTCTTCTGTCGTTGTCGTTATCTGTCTATATATATATATATATATATATATATATATACATTGAACGAGTTTCGCTTCACAGTGCTTCATTCGTCGAAACAACTACGAGCTATAATCATTCTCACCCTCATCCTCACCTTATTGTCTTTCGCTTCTCTTTTGCTCAATCAGGAGGTTACTATTCAGCGATACTCAAATCCTGCTTGCAGGCTGGTCCAAAACGAACATGTCTTTGCTGAGGAGCCACGCCGGCCTGTCGGCGATTCTCAAGCGGGGCTACCATGGACGCGCCATAATTGGAAAGCGTGAAGTCGTTGGATATGGTTCGTATACATCTTGCTTTTTTTTCTGTTTAGCAGTGGCGTATCGTTAGCCCTGTCACCTCACGTGTCTGTGTTATTAGTAACATAAAGCCTTTAGTAAGGGTAGTTGAACCGACAGTTGCTTCGCCGCCCTGCGAAGGCAATCTGAAAACATACATGTGGAGGATTGCTCTGCTTTGCAAAGATCTGCTTCCCAATACTTCCCACAACCGAGCAAGATGGCTTAGTGGCAAATCCTTTGCCTTGCATTCGGGAGGACTGGGTTCGAGACCCAGACCGGCCACTCTTAAATTGGTTTCGCATGGTTTCCAATTTAGACAAGGTAAATGCCGGAGTGGATTAAAATTAGCCATGACATGAAAAAAACCGTACACGGGCAAGCCAGTTCTTCATCGTCGTTATCGTTGTTGTTGTTGTCGTCGTTATTGAAGATTTCCCCAATCTCGAAACTCTTCGACTGCAGACAAAAACGTCAATAATGTTCTTGATCAAAAATATTCATCTTGTCACACTGCTCGCCAAAATGGGGGCCAATTGATAACTGTCCGAACTACGAAAACTTTATATATATATATATATATATATATATATATATATATATATATATATATAAAGAAGCGAATATACGAGGCAGCGCTTTAGCTTTAGGGAATTATCAACTTTTGTTTTGACATTCGCAGATGTCAAGGAAGCATATATATATACATTTCGTCGCATTTTTTGACGTTACAAATGTTATTTAGAGCGTAGGTGCGTGATGATGCGCGTGTCTACATCCTAACTGCCCACACAGCAGATGGCGACTGCAGATACGTGGCGGTATCAGTGCGAAGGTAGTCGGGCACAAATTGCATGAATTAAGAGACCCCAATAAGATAAGGAACCTAATGTTCTAATCTAATGTGGATAGAACGTTTTGCCATGCTGTGACCCTTCCGCAGGGCAATTTAAGTTTACCTGATTTTTCTTTAATTTGTAGCATGTGACTGTTTGAACCATTAATGATTTGTTAATATTGACACTTGGTAGATAGCTCATCCAGTGAGGTGTGTACTAGCATAATTCGACTTGCGCTTTTTTTATCTAGTCTATATGTGTTGCTACACTTAGAGAGCAGCGTAGTAAATATGCTTTCTTGGAAGTTTGATTACTGAAATAAACGGCGTGATTGAGACATCCATTATAGAGGATTATCTTTTGGTAGGAGCTGACCTTGATGATAGACTCCACACGCCGCAATCGGTGCGAGGTTGATAGTCCTGCAGTTTCGTGAAGTAGCAGATCTCTACGGTCTAAGCGTGTAATTCCACGGGTGCTCCGCGAAATGCATTGCTCAGAACGCGATGCTGAATGGACGGCAACGGTGTCAAACTTGAAAACTGCTTCTGAGAGATGGACAGGGGGAGAGAGAGAATGCTGTAGAATCACATCTAACCTGTTGTTGTTAGCCGCTTCTGCGGTTTCTTGCTATGTTGTGTAGGCATGAATGGAGAGAATTCGTACTTCGACCTACCGGACTTTCCTTTCCCGGCGATTCGCTGGAGGGAGCCCGACGCGAAGATCAACGCCCTTCGCGAGAAGGAGAAGGGCGACTGGAAGAACCTCAGCCTCGAGGAGAAGAAAGAGTTGTACAGGTGAGGACAGGAAAGCGTGGCGGCAGTACACATACAATGGAAATAGGGCCTAGTCAGTCATCCAGGAACGTGCGAAAAATTTGTCTCTGGAAAGCTTGGCAGTTTTCGAGCGTCCACGCAAGAAGTTTAGAAGTGCTAAGCATACTAGCGGTACGTGCTGCTTACAGTATAAGTAAAGGTACCGATAGCAACGAATGATATTCCAATGGCGTAATCAGCAGCTGTTAGCGATAAAGTCAACATATACAGGTCACGCATATTATGCAGCCTGGCATACATCTATACGGAGAGATAAATGTGTACCGTTTAGTTACATAATACGGACTTAGAGCGGCGTTGCTCATTCAAAGAAATACTGCTCCGGTCTCTGCCGGTGACCGATCACCCCCCGTTGGTCACTAAAGTATGTTGATCTTGATGAACTATGCATTTGAATGATATTGTTTCCGGAAGCTGAGTTTAGTATGTAGTAGGCGGTTTTGCCCGCCATATAGCTTAGCTTTCACTCTCTCTCTTCTTACGCCCGCACGACATGTCGCATGCGTGTCCTCCAACTCAAGGTGATTCCTCTTATCTCAAGCTCTGCATCTAATTTGTTTCCTTTTTTTTTGTGTTCTCCTGGCGTGTGCTTGTTGTGCCTGTGTTTGTGGTGTTGTGTTCCGGCTGCGTCGTTTTCGTTTTTCGCCGCTCGCAGGTATTCGTATCGGCAGACACTCGAAGAGGTTAAGGCGCCGACCGGCGAATGGAAGTTCGTTGCCGGCGGTACGATGATCGGTCTTGGTATATCAATCTTGGCGTTCGTACTATTCAAGAAGTACATCGCGAAAGCCTCTCCCGGAATCGTTCTCGGAGGAGGCGAGACAGGCTCAACTCGAGCGAATGCTCCAACTGCGGGTTGGTCACGTCGATGGCATCAGCTCGAAGTGGGACTACGAAAACAACCGCTGGAAGTAATTCACACGTCGACGAGAGCCGTTGGTTCGGCAGCCAACAAGCTTTGTCGTTCAAGATGTCTTCTTCGCCCCCCCCCCCTTCCACTCTCTTTCTCGTTCGCTCTCCATTTGCTCATTCGTGATCTATCAATCTCTTGCAGCTACTTGTCCATCGACCTGCTGCTGCTGCTGGCTTGGTGGTTTATCGTAAAGGTACTCTCGTAGTGCTCCTTCCTCTACTCGATGTGAATGAATTAAGCCTCGGCCAGCCAATGCCACTGGCAATCGCACACGACTAGCGCCGTGTATCAACGACAGTGATCTTAGTAATACATTTTGATTCACATGGGGCCGACTAATCATTCTTAATTGCCAGTCACAGGTTTCGGTGCCATTGCCACCACCATGAAACGCGACAGCGGCAAACTTCCGGCGAACGCTTGTGCCTTGCAGTCAAGGAATTGAGAGAGCGAGAAAGAGAGAACGAGTGAGAGACAAGTTGAAAATAACTATGGGCAGAAGAGGACTGTACTGCATAAATAAAATAGCAAACACATACTAATGGCTGGATTATATTCTGTAGTTTTAAAAATAAACACAGCGATTACAATGTACACTCAGTTGAAATACTACCCTTGTTGTACTTATACATATATATATATATATATATATTGTTATGATTTTATTATACTACTTGTACTATATATATATATATATATATATATATATATATTTTGTTTATCTTTTTTATTTTTTCTGTTGCCATTGTTTTGTAGAAGTTTATGTATATAACTTTGCTATGTTAGCGCCCTTCGCATTAGACAATTGTATCCGCTTCGAACGTGTGGTCACGGGTTCTCTAACCCAGGGTTCTGATACGTATTTATAAAAAATGCTCAATCTTTAAAAGTGATTTTATTTCCGTCAATATAGCTTCCGCCCGCTGCATTGTACTTGAGCCGCCGTCCTTCTCACTCTTTAAAGTATTTTTAAACGCGTTTTTCGAGTTAAGTTCTTCCTGCGAATTTTTCTCCTCTAGTCTCGAAACGTTCTCTTCAAAGTGTTTCCTAAAGTCACACGGATAAATATATAAAATTTATATACAAAACTATATGTGCGCCGCTGCTTAGTCGTAATGGAGAATCCACAAGTTGTTTGCGCAGTAATCAGGCTTCTTGCGTCTTTTATTACTGCATGCAATGTTATTACAATTAGCGGTAGTATTCTTTATAGACCGTAGAACCAGGTGGCAAATATTCGTGGAAAACGATTCCCTTGCACTCGAACAAAATAGTCAAATGAGGTTTGGTGTTGGATCTGTTCTGTCTGAATTTCGTTGATCGTATATTGAATTTCAAACGGCTTTCGATTGCCTCTTAAGAGACCGTTTACTAGACACTCTATACACAAGGTTGAGCGCAACGGGCGCACTTTAACACCTTTAATTTGGGTATAATTTGGGTAAACGCGGCGACCACGCCCGTGACACGAACTATCGGCGCATTCCAAGGGGACTTAGCTAGTCCTTTCGTTTTATTTTGTATTTAACTGGATTCGTAAATTTAATGCGTAACCTTAAAGCTCATTTTGTATTTTATACCAACGATTTCGTCACTCTAGCAAAATCGCGTAACTATTTACGGTTTGACCTCGACGAAACTGCGAAATGGCATGGAGAAAAACCGGATCAAGATCAACGCAGAAACGTCAAATGTTTTACGCTTTAGTAGAGGAGGGTCATATGCGGTCAGAGATCATCGTCTAGAATATTATGGAATATTATGCGGTCAGAGATCATCGTCTAGAATATAATTAGACATGCGTGCCTAAACCAAGAAATATTAATACCAAAAATGGTATACTCTACGAGAAGCTCAACATACCTTTCTCACCGAGATTTCAGATCCCCTATACCGCCCGAGTCTAATTCCGCATTTCATCGAGACAATTCTCCGAACTTCCGAAGAAAAAGTTATCACAAGGGCCAGATCCGGAAATATAGGGTTTGTTTAATATACTCGAACCTCAATTTAGCCAGTTTGCCAAAGCCAATGACGCGACTAGTATGCAGCAACATTGTCCTGATGAATCAGAATACTTTCTTCGGCAAAGCTGGTAGCTTTTCAGTGAGTTCTTACTGCAGGCAGTCCAAAAGAGTTACCGTGAGCACCGCGTAACTCAGCTTTTACTTGGGTTGCATTCAAACCTGTAAAAGAAAAATGCTTGATAACCGCTTAAAACTCCTTTTCCAATTTTTATTTTTCTTCTAATTTTCAAAACCTTGTCGATATGTTGCACGGAAAGGAAAGCGGTCAAACGGAATTGTAACGGCCACTACCGTTATACTTTGACTGCTAGCAAGATGAAAAATTGCCCTTTCTATTAGCGCTTAAATTCGAATTGTAAGTAGCTTATTTTAAGAACATTTCGAACTGCCTAGTAAATACCTATGTTACTCCCTGACGCTCTTCTCGTTTCTGGGTTAAGCACCTTCATCTGGGATAGAGCCTCTTCTTTAAAATCTCAATCTGTTTTTTTATGCACCCATTTCTAGTTCTAAGGGTTGCCCTGATTCTAAATGCCTAGTCCCATTCACATTTCCTAACTAAACAATGCACTAATTCCTATTCCTTCCCGCATACCCAGCAAACCGTTGTTTCTAACTCCTTAAACATTCTCGATGACCCTGTATTTAACATACTTGCTTTCGCATCTGCTAACAACTTGCTTCCTCTTGTATTATCATATATAACCATTCTATCCCACTCCGTTTCTGCCATTATGTTCCACTGTTTACATCACAGTACTATTTTTACACTTATTTTCTTAGAAAGTAATGCATCTTTGTGTCGATAGCTAGATTATATATATATATAGATACATTTTTAAGAAGGTTGTTTTTAATTCTAGACTATCATCCGTCTCCAACGGGCTTTGAACTCACCGCGTATATTAAATGCACCGAGGGCCGGACATGTTGATATATCTAGCGTTTTCCCCAACTCCCCCTGTCTTCGTACTTCATTCATTTCATAACAATTAGGGCCAAGCAGTCGAAGCAAGACCAGTCTGGTGACGAGGCCGCAGGCTTCGTTGGTTAAACGGTTGGTTGTAAATCGCATAGAGAAGATAAGCAAACTGGTACTGGGCTACGAAAGAGTGGACAGCAATAAAGGAGGCAGACAAGCGCCCGCATACATGGCAGAAGCGAAAGAGTAGAAGATAATGTTCAGTAGAAACATGCACGCTAGTTGAGCATTAAGAGGACGAAAGTGGCCGGGTCAGACACAATTCCGAAAGTGCCGCTGGGATATGAAGGCCCGTGGGATCACACCACGGAGGAAAGCGAGGGTTTGCACAATGAGGGCAATCTCACTATATGCTGGCAGCTTTTGGCATTCACCAAGGGATAAGATAGTGCAAGAGAGGTCAGAACGGGAGCGCCGGGAGCAAATCTGAGGTTACTTATCAACATCTTAAAACGAAACACGGTGCTGATTGATAGCGGGGTCAGCATTGCGTGGAAGGTGACTCAAACCACAGGTGTCGCGCAGTGCGATTGACTGAGTCCACTGACGTCTTCCGTACTTCCCCTTGGACTGCCAGAGCGGATAAGGACAGGCTGGACGCCGGCGAGAGTAGACCAGAATATTACTGTAAGCAGAGGATGTGGTCATCTTTGGTTTCAGTTCTTTCAGGGCAAAACAAGCCATAGATTGATAAGTTATATTTATGGATGAGAAGGGTTTGAAGGTAAATTGGAGAATCTCAGTAGATGTAACAATCCAGCCGCATAGCCAGGGGTGAAGTTCTTCAAATAAGGGGAACGAAAATAAAATTTATAAATACATTTTCATACCTATGCTTTAATAAAAATCATGTCTAGTTAATAAAGTAAAGAACACTTGTAGCGTTAAAGACTCGGTGGAACTTTTGCTTTACACAAATGTGTTTCTATTCCTACAATTGTCTGTTATGTATCCCTCTCTTTATCAGCCCATACAATTACCCCCACTTACCATATCTTACCATATCAAAATATATTTGTTTCCCTCCCTCTTCAACGTCTTTTCTGAACATCTCTCGTTAACCGCAAGATTGCCCATGGCTAACCTTTGGATCACATTTATCGCCCCCGCCAGCTCCGTCCGCACATCCAGTTGTCTCGCCTAATCGAGATCTTACTATAGTCAATGAGACCACGCTCAGCGACCATGGTGCCCTCCAGATAGGGGGACGAACCGACGCCCGCCTAAGCCGTGGTGGACGCTAGCGGTGAAGGAAGCGCGGCGGGATTGCATCAGGGCAAATCGCACCTTAAGATCACGGTGGCACCCGCCAAAGCAGCGGCATGGAGGAGGCTGGTGCAGGCGGTGGACGAAGACTCATAGGACTTGCCCTTCAGGGCGGCTATGGGCCCCGCTGCCGCCCGGAGTTCGTGACTGGACCGCTTGTAGAGGGCCGGTTTCCAGTCCGGTGAAAAGCGCTTATTTAGCGCTGATTCCCTAACCGGGATCCGGTCCGGGGCCTCCCGCATATCGACCAATCTCTAGACCATTCTCTGTCCCCTACGGGCTTAGAATTCACCGTGAGGTATATTTTCAATGCATAGAGGGCATGTTTTCTCATTAAGCATCGCTCGATGAAAACGAATCAAACGATTGACAGATCAAGACTTGGATTGAGCGCTCGCCCGCAAGGCCATCTTCACTGCATGCCCGCGAGTCGGCCGTGCCCGTGACAAACCCGCGAGCGCAGGACACGCACACTTCTACCCAACTTACAGCAATGGTACGACGGGCCCGGACAGAGGCCTCTAGTGCATTTGGCCCAGATCTTCAGACGGGCCACGGACAGTTCCAGCGCTACTTAGTCATGATTGGAGAGGCGTCTGCATATGGATGTGCCCTTTGCGCGATAGGCCAGGCTGACGAAGTGAGCCACACAGTGGCTCAATGTAGCGCTCTAACAACGCCTTTTATCGGAGCTTTTTTTTTTTTTAGAGGACTAACTGGAAAATGCGGTTGCACACGCGGGCACCGCAGCAAAGGAGCTCCCTGCAAGTGCGGACCGGTAGTGTGGGGCTCCAACCCACTAAAAACCAGTCGTGTCCCCGTCCCCCACGCTGACTGGGAACTGCTTGCGCATATCATCAAAGAGTCAGGGGGGGCGAGTCTACTGGTCCAGGCGGATGTGTTCCCCGGGAGCCTCGGGGAGGCGCGAGCGGACTCGGAGGGAGGCCCTTGTCTTCTCTTGCAGTATGTTCTTAAAAGCTTGGGTCACTTTGTTCCATCCTGAAATTGATTCCGTCATTTTCATAGTGAGGTCGTGTAGGTTAAGAGCTGGGTTGTTACTTAAAAACTCCGTTCAGCTTGCGCGCTGCTCCGCCCATGACAGACACCTAAGCACCGTGTGCTCTGGAGTGTCGTCGAGTCCATCGCCGCAGTGGACGCACGTGGGGCTGGGGACCTTTCCAATCCTGAACAGGTACGACTGGAAGTCGCCGTGACCTGTGAGGACTTGGGTTGTGTGGAATGTAATTTCCCCCCCCCCCGGCCGGTTAAGCCAGCTTCTGATATTTGGGATCAGGGTGCGGAGGCTGGCGCCTGGGGCACCCTGTTCGAGGTCTTCCACTCCTCCTGCCAGAGGTCGATTGTACGCTGACGTGCCTCGTCTTTTTTGAGGCCTGGGTTATCCCATAAGCGGCGGCGCTCGGCTGCCTTTAAATCCCACGGGATCGTTCCGGCAAGGACGAAGGCCGCCGCGGCGCTAACCGTCCTGTACGCTGAGATTACCCTGAGAGCTCCGACCCTTTGGGCCCGACGCAGGCGAGTCCTGTTCGCGGCGAATTTTAGTGTGTTGGTGGGCCAGGCCGGAGCTTCGTACAGGGCAACCGACTCGGCCGCGGACATAATTATTCGTCTTCTCAGCTGCCGTGGACCATGTGTATTGGGCATGAGACGTGCGAAGTCATTGGCCGTATGTCGGAGCTTGCGTTTGCTCAAAGTACTCAAAGTTAGCAGCCCGCACCAAAGGAGTTACGGTTATGTTAACCATCCTGCGCGCTACCCTGTAATCTCCTCTTTCTATATTTCGATAGACCGTCTTGGGCAATGAGCATACTTTTATTAGCTTTACGATACGCGTTTATTTCCCCCTCCTCACAAGCGGCTTTATTTTCTTTTATCATTTTAGCCTTTTTATACATCCGACACGCACGTCTTTTGCACTTGCATAGAGCATTGACGATGCCCCACCACTTCTTCGTTTCTGCCTTCTCACTTTTGCTATCTCTACATTAACCTGCCGTTGCATAGCACACACACACACATTACTATAGAGAAAGTCTAATACATCTAGCATCCTTAAAATCTTATTACACGCACGCTCCCTAAAGCGTTTTAAACTGATATGCCACACGAATACGAATAGAACGGAAGTGACTAAACCGAAAACGGCGCATATCCGAGCGAGATTTTTCCACTTTAGTGACTTTTTGAGAGTTACGAATGGGACAGTATCGCTTCCAGGTCGCGCTTTCAAGCTAATTTAGTTGTGATCAAAGCGTGAAGCTGCGCAAACGAGATATTATGTGTTTGACCTGTGAACGCGCAAACCTGAAGGACCAATGTGCGTGTTATTCATTCAAGCGAACATCCTAAAGGCAAATTCTCTTGTATGAGCAATTAGGCCAGGCGCTCATTATTTGCAGCCGTTGGACGCATAAATGCGTTTACGTCCGGTACGGTTACGGTCGATGTGCAAAACAAACAATTATTTTTGCGCCGTGCTTCACGGCTAACGTCTATCTAGATTATATGCTGTACACTTGTTTTCTCTCCCTTTGTGTTTGCTTTTTGCAGGAAATCAGCTGTTTCATCAGCGACAAATGAAACACTTGACTTTAAGGCGGCAGTACTTTTTGTGCACAGCTGAGCATTGTAGATCGAATGCGCGAATATTTTTAATAATTTAGCCGACGGGACAGAATGGAGAAGATGGCGGCGTTGAAAACCTTGCGATGATGTTCTTAAAATTCTTAGCTAATGGCTAGGGTACTCGACTGAATCTGACTCCACCAGTGCGCCACATTGACGCGGGCGAACTTTGAATTCACGTTGATCCTGCCACACAAACTGTAAGAACTGTAAACGTTTGTGAGCAATTTTCTATATCGACAGCGATCCGATTCGTGCGCCCAAAGACAATTCGAGACTAGTTCTTAGTCATGTCCCTTGGAGTCCATGACAAGGGTCCTGTTTCCAGTGATGTTCGATGTTTTTACAAATTCAAACCGATTAGCTCTCTTTTTCGATGTTTTCACCTTCTCTCAGTCCTATGTCTTGGCACCTTGGTAATTCCGACTCTAGTACCCTGGCAAGCCTGTTTGTGTAAGGAAGTTCCCCAAGAACTTGCTCAGCCAAGTAGCGATATGCTATCGCGTCGAGCGGCTGAAAAATTCGATAATAGGATTGGTGTGGTGTCGGAATCTGAACAGTCGGTCAATCAATCAATCAATCAGGTTTATTGACGTGCCCAACAAGTTGGCAATCTGTCATTTTTCATTCAAAATATACACAATACACCGAGTGTTTGCACCGATCAAAAGTGTGCACGCGACAAAGTAATAAAATTGAGCATAAATAACACAACAGAAGTCTACGAGTATTTGCACAAATCAGAAGTGTATGCGCGACAAAGCAACACAATTGAGCATGTTTAACACAACACCAGTCTAAAACCCTAGAACCAACCTAATACAAGTTTAAAACTTTAGAACCAACCCAACACAAGTTTAATACCTATATAGTAAAACAAATCTAAAACAATTTACTCGGAGTCACTTGTTTCTTCGTTCTTCAGCAGTAAGAGAAGATGTCGTTTAAAAACAGCGGCCCGGCTTGCATTTCGGAGCGCCAAGGGCAGCTCGTTCCAGACCGTGGGCAGCATGTAGGCCAGTGAGTGCCGAAGTAGAGTGAGTCTGAACCCTGGCATTCTGAGTTGATTCCGGTAGCACTGCGACCGTACTGTGGAAAGGACGAAGTCAAAACACAATCTGAAGGTACTCCATTGTTTTGCATCTTATAGGCTAGCACGGCTAACTTTAAACGTGTCAGCTGATCAAGCTTGAGAAGCCCGAGCCTGGTGTACCATGGAGTCACACTCGCGCGACGAGGAAGACCTATTATGGCTCTAACCGCGTCATTCTGAACGACCCTTAGTTTGTCTAGGGTCGTGGAATACGTGGTGCCCCACAGAGTAATTCCGAAAGTTAGAATTGGTTCCGCAAGCGCTTTGTAGACACGTACCAGAAGATCACACGAAGCCTTGGCTCTCCTCAAACGCACGAGTGAGACCACCACGGCGTAGCAGACCCTGACACTTGATCTCACTTGACTGTCCCATTTATATGCTCGTGTAGCACAATACAATACAATACAAAGTCTCCTTTATTGAAAAAGGGTGTTAAAATCACATGGTAGTCTTTACACTCATGGGCACGTCCCGAAACTCTCCATGCAAACGCGCTATTCACAACTTTGACATTAGCAACTTCCGGTGGAGTAATTGAGACACCACTACGTAGATTATTTGGACGTAATATGAAAAAGGTACTAAATGTATTACTCCAGATTCGTTTTTTTTAAATCTCACGTCAACTTGCATTTGGTACTCGCTCACGGTTGGGAGTACGAGACTTTCGCGTCTTACATTGCAGCGCCATGCGACTCGTTTGACAATGCCAAGACATTTTGCCTCTGAGCTGAGAGGGATAGCAGACCCGCCTATTTGGAGGGAGATATTACCAGTTTTTAACTTCTGTCTCAATTCCCGTTGTGGGGTGTGGTAAAGAACGAGTGTCGTCTTCGTCGGGTTAACGACAAGACCAAATCTTTGAAATAAAGACATGGCCTTCTCAATACAGGTTTCAACTTGCTGGAGATTATACCTATTATTGGACAATTGGGAGGGTGAGACACGGAACAAGAGAGTGGTGTCGTCTGCATAAACGATTGGGCGACAATCTACGTATCTCTCGATGTCCCGCAGGATGAAATTCATGTAGGTGATGAAGATAAAAGGTCCAAGAACCGACCCCTGGGGCGTACCAGTGGATACAATACCCGTCGCAGACCTTAGAGCTCCCACAGCCACAAATTGCCTCCGTCCACTAAGATACGATTTAAACCAAGATGTTACTGCTGGTGCGCAGCCTAGTTGCAGGAGCATCTTAAGAAACATAGAGTGCTCAAGGCAGTCGAACGCTTTGGCTACGTCAAGAAATGCACCAAGGCACATTTTTCAATCCTCCGCAGCTTTAATGATCTCCCACCATATATGTCCCAATGCCAGCTCAGTTGATCGTGCCTCCCTAAAACCGAATTGATTTTTAGAGAAGGAATTTAAGTAGTTTAATTGGCTTTCTAGCTGTTGTTTAGCAAGCTTTTCAAATACTTTTGAGACGAAAGACACTAAGGATATCGGGCGATAGTTACCAGGTTGGTCCCTCCCGCCTTTACCCTTATACAGTGGAAATACCGAAGATGTCTTAAGGCGTTCCGGAAACACGCCCGTTTTAATTGAAATATTGAATACGGCAGCTAGAGGAACCGCTAAAGTGTCAATTAATTTAGAGTGAAATTTACCCGGCACGTTTCCATCGCTATCGAGTGAGTCTGTCTTTACGTCTTTAGCAGCGATTCGCAGTTCCTGAGCTGTAATAGCACTAAAGGAAAATGCGTTGGGCTCGGAGCTCCATAGGTTTGAGAGAAAACTGTCAATCGGCTCTTGAGGAGAGAGCAAGGATGTAGTTTTTTACCGATAGATGAGAAGAAATCATTCAGTGCGTCCACTATCTCCTGGACCTCCTCCAGTTCCCTCTCTTCGACTAGTAGTCGACTCGGCACCGCTTCAGACTTTTTGCTACGGCCGCAGATTTCATTAAGGAAACTCCAGAGCTTGCCAGGGTTACGTACAGCGGCAAACTGTTGTTCGTAGTAGGTATCCCTAGCCACTTTCAGTTCTACCTTGTACAACACCTGCAATCTCTGAAACGCCTCTTTGTCATCTGCGGACCGTGTGCTAACCCACTGGCGGCGAGTGCGATCGACAGCATGTCTCAACCTAACCAAATTATTAGTGAACCAAGGCAAGCGATTTATCTTTTTCGAAGCCCTTCGCTGTCGCAACGAGAAGCAAGCGCTATAAAGGAGCCGGAGCTTACCATTGTATGACTCGAAGGCCTCGTTGGGATCAGTTGAGTCGAGAACAGAAGACCAATCCACCCTGGTGACACCGTCTTGAAACTTTCGTTGGCTGTTTTCATCGAATCTCCTATAGAGACTCGCAGCGATCGAACTTGGTTTTATCGTCAACGACGCTAAAGATGCCTTGTTATCCGTCAGTGTGATCCCTACTGGGTAATGGTCGGAAAAGACCGTGTCCACGACAAACGGAAGGATACGGACATATCGCTTACAATTGGCAATAGCGACATGGTCTATGCACGAACCAAGTGACACTGCATCTGATCTAAGATTGGGACGAGTGATGATATTTATGGCCTGTTCAATGCCCTTGCTAGCAAGTCCAGAGCAGTATTCAGCACTCACAGCTTCGTTACTCAAAATATCGATGTTTGTGTCACCCAGAAGTACACAGGGCAGATCCCCAGTCGTTGTCATAAGGTCGTCTAAGATATCGATCAGAGTGCCGGCTGACCGGACCTCATTGGGAGTACACCCCGACGACATAGCCATAAAAACCAGGGCGGCGAATTTTAGCCTGATAGCCTGCACACTCCCGTCATCACTCGATCGTGTTGTCGATTCCACCAGATCAAGTGCAGAGTGCGCATAGATTGAGAGACCGCCTCCATTTCCACCAGGCCGGCACACAGACACACTAGTGTAGCCTCGTATGTTAAACAAGGCGGCGTCAGCGTCATTAAACCAGGTCTCACTCACCACCATGACATCCCAGTCCACACGTGAGCTATCCATAAGAAGCGTGAGATCTTCGAACCTCGTCCCAGATAGGAGGTCCCGTGCATTTACATGCAATCCAGCAAAGCTGGTGTAGCCATCAGATAGGTCCTTCAGAGAAACCAGCCTACAGAAACGAGAAGCCTCCTGTAGGTCGATATGTTCGAGGGGACTAGTCATGGATGGCGGGGGGATGCCCAACACCAACCGGGCCTTCTGGCGGCGGTCCTTGAGCTCCATCCCGCCCACGGCCTCGAAAATCGTTAAAGAAAGGACGCGCCCTTAAGCTATGTTTTAATCCATATTCGTGGGATACCAGTCGGGCCAAGATCAGCAACTGGAACCTGGATTTTAAAGGAACAGACGATCTGTTCCTTCCCATGTCCACTAAGTTGCCAACATCGGACGACCGCAAAACCCAACGATTTAATAAACCGTTGGAGATTCATTGGTGTATAGCCAGGGTTACAGCCTCCCAGATACATGGAAGCCGTACCCGGGCATCCTCCCTATATCGCTTTCTCGATGAAACGTGGATGAAGCCATCCAGACCACCGGCGTCAGATCCATCTGGGCAGGGATCCCCATCCGCCAAAC